>JASUUG010000102.1:0-203892 GCA_030449905.1 Luvunga scandens | reverse complement strand
TTTAAGGTTTGTACATTCATATTGCTAGCATTTGGCAAACATATTTTGATGAATTTATCTTGACATAAGGCTCATGGAAAGAGTAAAATAGTAGTGCGTGAAAAGAATAAAAAAATTCGTTATGCCCTAGAGGCTGCCAAGACTGCAAAGAATGTTGGAATATTACCTGGTAATCCTTCTAACTTTAAAATTGTGTATGTTCCATTTTGTTGAGTTCGTGAATCTCATTTTTACATTCTAATGTACATGAAGGTGGTGGGGTTGCGCTTCTACACGCTTCAAAGGAACTGGATAAATTACACTTTCCAGGGTCTGATGAACAGCTTGGCGTTCAACTTTTCCAGCATGCCCTTAGGGTGTTTTCTTTTCTTTTCTTCCTGTAAAAAAAAATTAGAAAATTCTGTTAATTGATTCTTCTTCAAAACTAGCATCAAACCCTTTGTTTGGTTTTCCTAAAAATAATTTTCAATTTTCTATAGTAATGACATGCTTATAGCAAAGCTTGCAAGAAGTGTGTTTGGAGTGAAAGGAACTTAAGTTAGTAAATGCGTCTTTGGAGTGAATGGAACTCGAGTTAGACAAGTTTACGAGAGTTTGTCAATGGCATGAAGACCTCATTATTGAGCTTTACATCATTTGGTATTCATATTTTTTTAATTTAATTTTTTTATAAGTATTATTATTATTATTATTTTGGGATGATGCACTAATATGGTGAATCTTCATCTCAAGGTAAAGGGCTGACTAATAATTTGAAATATAGATGCCCGTGTACTCAATTGCGCCCACAACAGGATTAGAGGGAACAACTATTGTTAAAAGCTAATGGAGCAAGAGAATCTACCATTGGATACCATCCAACTACAGGTTTCTTTTTCCATATATGCATGTGTGTATGTATATATTGGATGCGTGGACAATATTAAAATCGGATGGAGTTAAACGACAAGGAAAACAGCCCCAATGCACTATTTTTGTCTTTTAATGCAGTGGGGTTCCTTTTTTTGGTCTTTTAGCTCTGTCCAGATGATATTAAAATGCTGGCGTCCTTACTTGGGCACAACTGTATTTCCTTTCTCTTTGTGAATTGAGTGAATTTATTCATATTTGTCATTGTTTGTCCCAGGTGAATATGTTGATATGATTCAGGCCGGAAATGTCGATCCATTGATGTTTGTAGTTGAAGAATTGCTTGGACTCGTAAAGTAAGTCTTAACCTCTAAACATCTTAATAAATTAGTTATTAATAATTATTGTATCTTGGCTAATATAAGTTGGAACTGTCTTTACGCTCATCACAAATCTTAATTAGGAAAATACTAATTATTAGTGCTTTTGTGTAGTTCATTTAAGGTTGATCTTTTCCACACCCGACCAAGTTCTTAGTAAACTTCTGCATGGAGTTGATTATGGTGTGCACAAGAAGCAGATGATAATGTTTCCTTAGATGGCAAAAATGAAAATGTTGTGATTTTAGTTAATTTATTCTGTGGACAATCAGTGCTTGCTTGCCCAAATGTTGTAATTTTAATCAGAGTTCCTTGTTAATCAGTAATTTGGAACATGAAAGAAGAAATTACAATAGGGGGCGAAAAAAACGATAATTTCAGATACGGGCATATGGGTTGGGGGATTAATTGTTTCTCATGTGCTTTTATATATATATGCGCACGCAAACAACACTTTTTATCTTGTTTGTTTGTGATGTGGTATCGCACGATAGAATCTCTTGGAAAGGTGCTGGTGGTTTCAGATTCAAATCATTATCTTCCCTCACCTAGTTGGAAAAGTTTCTTTTTTTTTTTTATCGACAATTTTTGTTTATGCCCAAACGGTAATTGTTAAATACAACTTGAAGGAAGAATCTGGTAAATTAATGAAGCTAAACGAGATCGAAACATGAACTTTGAAAGTTTATTTGAATCCTTTTCGTATTCATACAAATTCAACCTAAAAGGATTGTCCTGTACGCAAAGACAACTAAAAATAAATTAACTGGCTTCAATTTAATTAAGTTCAATGTTTTATAAATTAAATTTTATTCAATTTTTAAACATTTTATAAATGCATTCCAACATTATATTCTATATAGAATTATTTAGATGAAATTTGGGAAATTTACTTACGTAGTTACTTCCATAAATTCTTTATCAAAATGATAATGATAATAATACTAGTAATAATAATAATAATAATAAGCACACAACAAAATATTTTGTTTCTATAGTAGTTACGTACGCTTAGTTTGGACCAAATTACCTTTAAAGCATTGTTCAAGATGGGGCTCACCATCTCCAGCGTCTCCTACGTCACAACCTCCATTGACAATGGTATGAGGAATGACTTTAACTTGAGTGTATGGCTCCATTACACTATTACAACAAATTTCAATTGATTGGTGGATTATTATTGATAGATGAACAACATTAGGATAATGTATTGACATGAACAACTAAAATTTTCTTAAAATTAATGTTTACAAGACATGATACGTTAGGGTTTTGTTAAAATATCTCTTAGAACTTATTTTCAATTATTCTAATAACATTGCTGAATTATGCCCTCAATTATCCACTCTTTAGTACCAAAAGCACTTACTAATATGAATTCTATACCCATGAAAATTTTTTAGCTCTTTCTAAAATCATATGATGTACAACTTTCGCCCAACTCTCAGGCGATGTTGGGTGATGATGACCGTTGTCCACAAGAGTTGAACAACTGTGGCCCAACTCTCATGGGCGATGATCACCATCTTCTGAGAAAGGTGTTCCAAGAATAATTTGCTCCGAAATGAGTGCATGTTATCGTGGTAACAAATTTTTGTTACATGCTAAGTTTTGATAATAATTTTATGAAAGTTGTTAAATAGGTAAATTTTTCATGAAATTTTGGAATGAATAATTATACAACAAGGAAATGTATATTGATACTCTTATTGACTATACAATTTTAGATTTTAGATTCCCAACATAATTCAGAGTAAAGTAGCAATAATATGTGTAGGTATTCATGAACTTAAAGTGGAAGCCATTATGGTATAATAAAAAACAAAATCATGAACTCTTCTTAAAAAGAAAAAGCTTGAAAGGTAAATTATTGCATGGCACATATTTTATAGAGACTCGTTTTTTAAAAAATAAAATTGGGATATTATGGAATGCCCACCTAAGTTTTTTGACATATCACTTTGCCATTAAAGTTTTCTAACAAATATTTTTTTCCAGCTTATTTTTTTTTCCATTTTACTACCAATAACTTGGCTTCGGTTAAAAAATGATGACATCACAGGAGTATTTATTAAGGCACTTCAATTTATTAATTTTAAACAACAACGATGATTTGATACAAAATGGAAAAGTCATATAGTAATTTGATAATTTCCTAATAAATCAGGTGGTGAATTGATAATTTTTCAATAAAATAATACAATTATTTAGGATTATTAAATTAAATATTGTAATTAATATGTACTTAATAAATTGATTTAAATATCTAAATTCAACTATTAAAAGAATAAGCAACTAAGATAAAATAATTTTCTTAAAATAAGTATCTATTTTTATTAAATTTATTATTGTAATTTATTTTTATTTATTAAAAATGATATAAATATAAATACTAAAAAAATTAGTTTCTTAATAAAAGTTATAACATTGAAATTATTTGATTTTCCAAATCTTTGGTTTTGTTACTTTTTCTTTTTTTAATTTTAGAGGAGTACAAAATTGTTTTGCTACACGCTTAAATTGTTCAAGGGGTAAAATACTCTTTTAGTAAAAATTCTGTTAATTTTATGGTGCATTAGTAATACAATTGATTCCAATTTCAATTATTATAGTTAAAGTAAATAGAATCTCATTTCCCATTCCAGATCGCAATTTGAGATACCCGACCCAGATTAAAACCTGATTTTTTAACCCCAAGTTCAATCCAGGTTAAACCCGAAAAAAGTCGTGTTCCCGAAATCTTGATTTACAATCCGGATAAGTGAATGAAACGGAAAAAATACTTGCGAAAGTTTTAGAAAGAATTCAAATTGCATAATTTCAATTCAAAGCTTGCAAAACCAGAACATATTTCACATATTGCACAAGCACCAATGAATTGAAGGATCATAAAATCTTAACAACCGAGACAAATTGAAGGATTATAAAATCTTAACAACAGAGACAACTTGTAGGTAAATGAATAGAAATGAATCATGCTTTAAAGATAAAAGCTGACCCACGTACTATTAAGGATTAATTTCGAGCTACCCCCTGGTAAAGTGATAATCTTCAAATTACCCCCTTACTATTAAAAACATCAAGCTACCTCCTAAAACTTGTTATTTTTAACCATTGACCGTCATTGACTTATAAAAATATGAAAGCATCCCTAACTTAACGGAATATTCTTGTAATGGCTTTGTAATGTCAACAAAAATAATTAATGCATGACAAGTCATTGGAAATGTAAAAAGTTAACTATTAAAATATTAATATGTAGATAATAAATGAGTGATTAAAAATTAGGTGTGGAAATGACTTCATGGGCTTGAAAAAATAATTATTTTCCCTCAATTAGGAAATTACATGGCATGTCATCATATGAAAATTACGACAATGGCATAAAACTCAAATTTTCAATATTTTATGGGTCCATGTGTAATCGTGACATGTTATAGAAACTACATATGTCCCATTGGTTCAAATTTCAAATTGATTGTGCACAACATTGTCTTAAAACTTGTTGCAAAATTAAACAAGATGAAGAGCATGTTGTATACCACCATCATAATGCAGTTACTATGTATTATGTACATTTATCATCTTGGGCAGAAAATAAATGAATAAGATGACTACAAGGCTTAAATAATAGAGTTAAATAAGTAAAGCACAAACACAAGTAATCAAAATGATATATTTCATTATCAAAATGTAGTTCATTACATTGATAGCACATGAACTTTTATTCCTATATATATGTATATTGCAATGAATATTTCACAAAGATTCAAGTGAATGTCTACACACTTCTGTTGCTGCTACTCTTATCTTTGTCCACAATATAAATTGCAACACACCTAAAAATTTGGGCTAAATTTCCTACTTTCCATTCGTCATATTCATTCACTGCCATAATATATTATTATATATACAAGATTACACAAAATTACTAGCATTATTTGTTAGTGGTGAATAAGTAAAATGAATGATGCTGCCCTATGCCTTTACCTCTAGCATACTTGACAATAAAACCCAACAACAATGCTTTACAAGTAATTTAACACAACATAGGAAATTCAAATACATCATTGCAAGGCATTTGAACCCAACAACATAATGAACAACTTACAATAAATATGAAGGACTCATTTGCCCTTCGAATCTCCCTTTGTCTTTATTATAGGAAGGCCTAATTGTGAAGTGCCTTTTGGACTAGTTATTTATTCTATAATTTGAATTCCTTTTGTAGGTGGTGTTCCAAATACAGCTTCTAATATTTATTCAACTGGTTGTCTGTTGCTGAACCTTTTGCTGGTACTTATATTTTGACCAGCAAACACAACACATTCATGAACATGTATTGTAGAAACTTATAATATATGTTATGTAACAAATTCTAAGTGCAAAAAATTTATCTACATACAAATAGAGGAAGAAATTTATTTTTATTTCATTAGTCAATGAAGATTAAAGAAAATATAGAATATAGAAATTGAAATGTTACTTTTATTTATTTCAAATGATAGTAGAGCTTCAATTTATACTAGAAAAGCCATTAAAGTATGTCAACTAACATGATTAAAAAAGCAAACATGCTCCTAAATGTATTCATTAGGCAAGTACCATAACTAACTCTTAGATAAAAGGGAGACTAACAAACTTTAACCAAAGTAAAATAAGAGTAGTAAATAACCTAAAAGTGAAGCTATAACAGTTGCTGCACTAATTTGAAGTAAAGTTACTCATATCACATTGGCATTAAATCTATGCTAGAATATATTAAAAACTAACTTACATTGATAAACAAATAAAATTATTAACTCCATCTTTTAGATATTGAACATATGTCATGGCTTTGAATATAAATTTGAAACAAACCTGATGCAAACATGAGCACTTCCTATAGCAGTAGATGGTTGTGTTGGTGTCGGTGTAGAGGAGATGAAAGACAAAATCATATATTTATAAAAAATTAATGATGACTTATTTTAAAAAAATAAGTAAATATGTGATTAAAAATAATTTTTTTTTTATAAATAACTATTACACCCATACCTTGTTTGCATTAAAATTATTTTCATTCATTAGATTAAAAAATATCAAAATCTGATGTAACATATGCCTTTCCCTTTGCAAGATGTCATTATTTTTTTTTTTCTTATATATATATATGTCAAAGTAAACGTGGGTTTTTTATTGAAAAAATTAAAAAGTGACCTCGCCCCTTCCATATTAAACTAAACTCGACTATAAAAAGCCCGGGTCTAAGTCGTCGTCTCCAAAGGTAAAGTGAAAGTGAGATAATGATAAGATATTTTTATTTCTCTTGGTAAATCAAAAGAGTCACGAGGAGGTGAATTTCAATTACTTGTAGAATTAATTTTCTGAGTAGGTGGTTGGATTTATAATAAAAGTGACGTAGGCTATCTTATGATTTAAATTAGAGTGGAGAGAATAAACTATTAAAATGAAGTCTTGGGTCTTTGGATCTATCTCAAAATGCACTATTGGCTTAACATTATTTATTCGTGCCAATTAAATCATGAAGGGGAATTTTCCCCTCCTCATGAACCTCACTCTACTAGATATGGTGATAAGTGTTTACCGTGCCAAATAGTAATAACCTTGCACTAGGGGACGGTTATACCAGGAAATTTCTAGACAAGATTATTACTATCTATCAATGAAAAGTCAAAACCTCCATGTAAATCCAAGGGGAAGAAAAAGTAAATTTACCAAATTAAGCCCATTGAGCATGTTGAGACTTCACTTCAACCCAAGCTTGAAAGAAAATTAGCTACTTATAATTGAACTAGGGGTAAAAGGGAAATTTTATTAAAATATATAGAAAATACAAGATAGAGGAGGAATTACAGAAAATGAAACTAAAAAATAGTTTCAGGGTTGTCAAATTAGGGTGGAGGAACCCTCTGTTTATAGATACAATGAGTAAATCATGTTCATCGGATTAAAACAATTTGGATGATTAGGATTGCGACACGTGGCAAATTCTTATTGGATAGAAAACATTATCGTACTGTCATTCCGTGTATATGCATGTGCCGTATGCACGTTTTTTCGATACACTAATATACTGCCACATTGTCGGTAAACATCACATAAGTATTTTAGTCCAATAGGATTGTGACACGTCATTAGTCAACACCACATCATCAATCAATGCCACATTATTCGTCCAATCGAATGCTGCCACATCATCCTACAGTGCCATGTCATTTATGCGATTAAACGTAATCGTCATGTGTATATTTGAGCAGATTAAGTGAACAATATCGTGAATGGTACCATATATATATACATTGTCATGAACAGTACCGTATATGTGAACAATACCCATTTATCTTTTTAGGCTCTACTAAGGTTTTCGATCACGAATTCAAAATTATTGGATAGAACACATCATTAGGGCTTTCATTCCGTGTGTATACATGTGCCGTACGCGCGTTTTTTTGGTCCACTAATATACTGTCATGTTGTCAGTCAACACCACATAAGTATTTTAGTCCAATAGGATTGTGACACGTCATTAGTCAACACCACATCATCAGTTAATGCCACATCATTCGTCCAATTGAATACTGCCACATCATCGTACAATGCCAAGTCATCGTACAGTGCAACGTAATCATACAATATATGTGAATAGTATCGTGAATAATACCATATATATATAGTGTCGTGAACAATACTGTATATGTGAACAATACCATTTATCTTTTTAGGCTCCTTCTAAGGTTTTCGACTGTCCTGAATTCAAAATTATTGTCCGTTTTGCTATCTGATCTCTTGTTTTTTGTGAAATAACCATGATGCCCCTTAGAATACATAAAATACTTAATTAAACTAAAACATACATAATTAAATTTTATGGGACTTAAAGACATAAAAGTAAAGATGTTAGTGAGACTTAGAGTGTAAAATGATAATTTTCTCCTTTATAAATATACACTTTCTAACGCTCAACACACCCCCCAACTAGCTTATTGCTAATCCCTAGCAAATTAAGCAAAAATAAAATTGAAACCAAAATAATTTTTTTTAAAACAGTCGTATTTATTCGATCAGACTAATGATAACAATCAAATAAAAGTATAAGCATTATCTCCAGTCTAAAGAAATATCATCCCCACATCAACTCTCCACATGAATTAGTTCATAAAACTTTATCACAACTACAGTAATCGAGTCACTTTCAAGAATGACATGTCAAACCCCAAAATCTCACCGATAGTAGTGATATGCTCACAAAAAAAAAAACCCAAAAATAATCACTCCAAAGGTGAAGGGTAAATTCAGAGAAAATAAAAAAGTAATATCACACACTCTCACCAAGATGACATAAATATGACCTCAGCTTAGAAATAATACGATCTTACTTCAAATAAAATGGTAATCAAACCAATGTATTTATCATTCATTTTTTTTTCATTTTTTTCTTTTTTAATATAAACTACCACATCTTTTCAGCCCATATAACTAGTTTTACATTTCAGGCTATAGTTCCTTAAAATTAAGAGGACTTTTATTATGACGTAACGTAGGCTATAGACGTGGCTAACAAAGAAGGGATAATAGGAAAAATAAAATATATGTTCGAAAAATAGAGGACTTTGGAGATCATTATGTGCTTTTCACTTTAATTCTTTTTTTTTTCTCTTTTTTTATTATTTTATTTATCTATATATATATATTATTTTTTTTATAGCACCTTTTTCATGAATGCAAAATCATCCCTATTTTCAAACATAAACGGGTGGTGGGAAATACAAAATAAAAGGTGATACTCCACATTGGAGTGGGACAAGATAATAGGTTACCAAAGAAAAAAATCTATTTTTTTTTTAAGGCTCAAAGGGGTTAACTATGTATACATATGAATAGAGTTGGTTGGAAAGGCTCAAACGGACCAAAGATAGCTTTTCTATTATCTTTTAGGGTTCTAAATAATCTTCCATATCTACTAGTTAGATAGAACTTCAGATGTAGCAACACACACTTTTTTTTTTGTATTTTTTTAGAGAACGTTAACTCCAAAGAAATCTAGAGATAATGTATAAATATATTAATTTTGTTTTAGTTATCAATTATTATATATACACAATAAAAAAAATTTATATACATGTTTATAAATGTGTAAAAAAATTTTTATTTAACATTATGTCCAATTTAATCATTTATATTCTTACAATAGTTTAATAGTAAGATTTTCTATACGCATACAACTACATTTAAAACTCTCAGCACTTATAAAAATAAATTTTACCAAACGTTTAACTAGTTCTTTCACAGGTGATTATTTATATAGCACAACTAACAATAATTATTTTAAAGACTATAACATTACTAAATGGGCCCTTACAATAGTCAAAAGAGATTTTTGACTTTGTGTGTACAATTCTAAAATTCTGAGTCTAATGTAGGGTTTGTTTTTTTATTTGAAATTTGAATAGGTTTGCCCATCTGGATTTAGTTGAAGTCTAAATGGGCTTGAATGCAGATTTCTAAATGATATACTTCTTTTCTTTTAAATATCTTAATATAATTGACATCTTATTTGCTTTTATAAATAAAAAGTATCTTTTAAATGGTTATTTCACATTTATGTCTGTGTAAGTTAAACAAAAGGATTAGGTTTTACAATTTGGGAAACAATTATATTTACGAAAGTTATTTTTAGAATAAAATATTTACTTTTCATCAAACCTTTTCTATTGAGATAAAAGTCACAAAAATTCACTTTTTCTATTCAAATGTAAATATCTGAAAATCATTCAAAAGTAAAAAAAAAAAAAAAAGAAGCAAATTAAGACTTCAAATATTTAACAAATAAGCTCTAAGTACATATTTTGGACTGATTTTGAGGGTCTAAATGTCGTTTTCTCTTTCTGTAATCTTAAATTTCTATAGTCAATAATTTTATATGAACTACTGACTTAACAACTCTTGCTACTATCCAATCTTAAATTTTTCTGTTGTGATCCATCCTATAATGATAGTCAATGGTCATTGATTTTATAGGTTATTATATAGTTCAATTAATACTAAAAATAATATATAAGAACTACTAAACTCAATCATTTGTCAACTCTTCTATCTTTTCAAGTCATCTAGTAACGCAATCATACTGAGTTGTAATCGATAATGCAAGGTTTTTATTAAAATTAATTCCTTACGTCCAATTAAATAACTAAGGAAAATAAAAATTATAGATATTTGGGTGCTTTCTCATTTTAGAATTTGAGAGAAAATCCAGCAACTTAATAGCCAATTGGTACACAGTATTTTTAATAATGTCTTGCACATGCCACGTAAATCCTAAATTGATAATTGTAACTTTATGCTATTTTAAAACTGGTTTAATTCCTGAACATTACATATCTTGCCATAATGAGATCGCAAACAGTGTCAAGCGCTTTCTTTTAGTAATAGAGGACAAGAGTTAGTATGTAGTGAGATTTCTCTTCTTTATGTAAATTGTTTTTTTTAAAAAAGAAAAATAAAGCCTTATGCAATTTTCATGATCTTTCTTTAATATTTCTCTTGCCAAAGCTACACATATTGCCATATGTGTGTCAATGTATGACCATTTGTTGGACTTTGAAATTGTTGTAGGGCCGTTTAGGATTGCTTTTAGAAACTCAAAAGTAATTTTGAAAAGGTAAAACCTAATTTTTAGTATTTGGTAAATCCTTTTAGGAATCACCTTTGGCAAAATCATCATATCCTACAAGTAGATTTTTAAAAATAGGGAAAGAGTAGTTTTTGAAAATTTGATATCAAGGATCAATTTTATACTTAATACAATTTCATATATATCCTCATATATATTTTAAAAATCTAAAATTATCTTATAATTAGGAAATAAAAACATTAACTTTAAAGAGATTATTATTATTACCAATTATATTGAGATAACTACATAAAAAAATAACATTAATAATACAATTATTATATATACACAAAATATTCTATGTACATATTTATGAATGTGTAAATAAATTATATTCAATCTTATATTGAATTCAATTAATTACATTTTTACAATATTTTAATAAGATTTACTAAACACATACGACTACTTTTAAAGCTCAAAATACTTTTGAAAATAAAATTTGACCAAACGTTTAACTAATTTTCTTTATAGTTAATTATTTCTATAACATAACTAACAACAATTATTTTGAAAGCCAAAGCATTATCAAATAGTCTGATCTTGTTGTTTATCAATTAGTCCTAGGATCAAATTTAAGTTCATTATCTCTAAAATGTTAAAAGAAATGTTGAAGATTATCCCAAAACAGAATTATCCAACAAGTTGTTTTATGTTGAAATGTCTATATGACATGTCATTTTTAAAGAAAATCCACTCAATCGACAACCAGGAGTCATCTCAGTCAACTTAAGTTGATATGTGCTGCGCACGTGGTCATCTAACTTCTGAATATATCCTAAACGACATCAGTTCAAAATAGTGTGAGTGCGCACTAATAATTTGTTTATTAATTAAGAGAGATAAAATAAATCAATTTTATTAATTTTATAACTTTTAATTATAAGCATGCACTTTTATGTTGTAAATTTTATTTTTAAAATAAAATTTTATTAAACACATACTCATTATTTTTATCATTTTTAATTACATCAACTGAACATGTATTACAATTTTTTTTTTTTGAATACAAGATACAAAAAATAATACTAGACGCATATTTAAATTTAAAATATAAAAACTTGGTTTTGTGTTAAGACATTATCTGACATGTCATTTTTATAGAAAATCCACTCAATCGACAACCAAAAGGAGTCATCTTAGTTACACTTAAGTTGACATGTGCCGTGCACGTGATCATCTAACTTCCGAATATATCCTAAACGGCATCAGCTCAAAATCATGTGTCTGCATCTGTGTGTGTGTGTACATACATATGTATATGTATATATACATATAAAATAAATTAAGAGAGATTGAATAAATCAATTTTATTTATTTTTAACTTTTAATTATAAGTATGCACTTGTATGTTGTAAATTTTATTTTTGAAAATAGTGTTACCAAACACATACCTGTTGTTTCTATCATTTTTAATTATGTCTAGTGAGCATGTATTATAATTTTTAGTTTTTGAATACAAGATAATGAAAATAATACTAAATGCATATTTAAATTTAAAATACAATAACTACAAAATATTATTCCCACTTTATTTTTGTTTTAAGAAAATACCAATTAAAAAATAGTACCAAATGCACCAGTAAGATTGATTGATTTCTATTTTTCTAGGTTATTGTTGTGCTTTATTGGTCAATAATTAATTGTGTGTAAGAATAACTAAACTCAATCACTTGTCATTGTTATACCATTTCTTTTTTGGGTTTTGTCATCTGGTAAAATATGGGTCATTTTATGGTGCCGTGATTAAAGTTACGGCATCAATTCCATAATTAAATATAAATTATGTAAATAGAATATAAAACTTATAAATTTAACATAAAACTTGTAAATTAACATTAACTATAAAATAAAACATAAATTTTAGAAATTAAATATAAGACTTGTAAATGGAAGGTAAAACGAATAAATTCATTTAAAACTGATAAATTAATGTATTATTAGTAAATAAAAAAAATTGTAAAGACAACATAAAACTCGTAAATCAACATTAAGTGCAAATTCAAACATAAATTTTAAAAATTAAACATAAGGTTTGTAAATAGAAGATAAATCAAGCAAATTAATATAAAACTAGTAAATTGATATATTACTAGTAAACAAAACAAAACTTGCAAATATGACTTAAAACTAGTAACTTAACAATAACTGTAAAATAAAACATAAATTTTAGAAATGAAACATAAGACTTATAAAAGGAAGGTAAAACAAGTGAACTACTATAAAACCGGTAAATTGATGTATTACTAGTGAATAAAATAAAAACTAGCAAATATAATATAAAACTAGTAAGACAACATTAAGTGCAAACTAAAATGTAAATTTTGGAAATGGAACATAAGATTTGTAAATGGAGGGTAAAATAAGTATATTGATATAAAACTATTAAATTAATATATTACTGGTAAACAAAATAAAAACTTGTAAATACAACATAAAACTAGTAAATCAACAATAATTGTAAAATAAAACATAAATTTTAGAAATGAAACATAAGACTTATAAAAGGAAGGTAAAACAAGTGAACTATTATAAAATCGGTAAATTGATGTATTAATTGCTTCTTTTGGTATATGTTTAATTAGTGGCCAATGTAGCATGTGACTAGTGGGGGCTGTAGCCCCCGCTGGTTTAAAAGAAAATCTAAGAATAAAAGAAAAATATATTTTGGGTTTTCAATGAGCCCTTATTAAATCTATTAAAATAGTTTCGATAAATTTATAAACCATAAAATTTAAACTTTAAGAATTATAGAAGCCTATACTTCAAATTAAAAGCAATGAAACCTATCACAAAAAATATTTTTCGATTCCCAAAAAAGGAATTAATTTTTCTAGTTTCCATAGTAATAGTAGAAATAACGAAATTAGTGAAGAATCATCTTTAGAACCAAATGTATAAATAATAGTCTATTTATTTATATAAAAATGCATCGAGAATAATTGTAAATGTATTAGTAAATAAATTATACATTCAAAGTTTTAATTTTTTAATTTTACTGTTATCTAATTTCGCCCCCAGCAAATTATTTTTTTAGATCCGCCACTGTGTTTAATTTAAGCTTATGATCTCCTGTACTTATTTTAATTATTATTATTACTATTGCTGCAAATGCTTCTTGCGCACAGTTACAAAAACAAAACATTATTAATTCCTTTGCCTACATATTTTGCTCTTTTAAAAATTAAAATGCTCATCTTTAGTCCTGAGAAGTAAGAACTCTGAAATTGAATAATTTTTATTTAGGTTTATGCAAAGCACAAATAGCAGATTGCAAAGCCGACAATGATTGTGACAAAATTTGTGGAATTGTTAAAGGCTATTGCGAAGGAGGAAATGTGTGAATGTCTTATAGTAAAGTTTGCGGAACAAAAGTTCTCTCCCGATCATCACTTCAAAAAGTGACAAGAAGATGTATTTGATGAACATATATTGATCATCAACATGTCTTAATAAAGAATTATTAAACCCAAATTTGTATTAAACCATTTGATTTTTAGCATTTCGCTTTTTTGATTGAGTAAAAAAGTTTGGTGCTTTTGAAAAGGACTTTCAAAATTCAATACAACTCTTACAAGGAAACATTGCATAATACATATAACCCTTGAAATTAAAACATTTCAAAACTGATTATATGATTTTTTTTTCAATTATATAGGCTGTGACATGTAAAAGTTTTATTTTTATAGTCCAAAAGTTCTTTTTCCTACTAATAAAAGACAATACAAATTTGAATAAAACAAAGTGTACGAAATATCAGCAAAAAAGTAGGCTTACTTGTTTTTAACAAAGAAAAGAGAAAAGAATTTGTTAAAAATAAATTAATAATTGTAAAATTTACTCATTGTCATCAAAATTAATGTTTGTGGGATCATATAACTTAAATGATATTTTTCTATAAAGTTTAAAAATTGTGAGGGAATGTGGAGTTCTGTGAGGAACAATAAAGATTTTACATCTAAAACCCATGAAACTATTATATTTTATCTAGATATTTATTGATTTTACAAAAGTCAGCAGATTCGTTGCACCCTCTAAACTGAATGGTACTTCATCTGTGATCATCGCAAGATCAAAGGTTTTCAAGCAAAAGATTTCAATAAACAAGTCAATTCGCAAAACTAACTTATGGCCAAATAAGTAAGAGCTATATTGTGATTTTAATTCAAGTACCACGCAATCATGCAAGGAAAAGAATCTTTCAATAACTTATCTTGATCTTAATTTCCTTTTTATTTTTTCTTTTTTCCTTTGTTTGTAAGAATTTAAGCTCAATGCACTTAAATAAGTTCCTGGCATGAGGCCCAGATTACAAATTGGACTATAGACAGAAAAATGATCTTCGGCTCTTTGTCTTTATTCTTCTGTCTGTGATCTCCATTTTCCCGTTTGGTTAGGGTTTTTAATTTGATATGAGAGATGATTTGAACTTGAATTTGCTTCTAATGGGACTCAAACTCAAGCCATTATAAACTAATTTTTAAGTCTTCAAAAGCACTTTTATGATCATTTCATGTAAATATAAATTGATCTAGCTTTTTGAAATATCAATCATCCAAATTTGCATATTATATTCTATTATACTAATTACGAATTAGATAAATTATAATGTTTCCAATTCTTTTTAGAGTTGCAATAAATAACTGATTAGAAATAATTTAAAAAATTTGGTACATTAGTATAACATAAAACCGATAATAATAAGAAAACCTAATGAAACAATATTATTCTAAACGATAATAAAAATTCAATTTAAATTGGATAAATGCTCATTTAGTTCCTATAATAAAAATTCAATTTAAATTGGATAAATGCTCATTTAGTTCCTATATTTTGAATTAAGTGTATTTTTAGTCCTTAAATTTTAAAAAATACATTAAGACAGTCCTACTATAAAATATATAACATTCTTGTCCTTATTTTTCTTTACTTTTACAATAAAAGTTGCAATAGTATTCTTAGTGACATGAAAAGCAAAAAATGTTAATTTATCAAATTACTAGTAAAATTAAAATAGAAATTAAAGTAACTTTTTTTATTATTTAAAACTAAAATAAAAATAAAAATAAAAAATTGAAGTAAATTTTTATATTATTATTTTACTTATAGGATTAATTTAGTAACTTAGTTTTTTTTTTTTTTATAGATTATTATTAGCAAGATAGCAAGGTATTAAATATCATTTTAAGTTGGCTAGTATTAATTTATTTATAAGTAATTATTAGAAAGATTGCTGCAAGGAGATGAAAAATACTAGCTTTTTTAGATTGATAATTACTGGTCAATTTGGTAATTAACTTTTCTAAGGATAGATTGATTAATGCAGTGAAGATTGTAGCAAATTTATTATTATCATTTAAAAGGAAAGAGGGGGTAGGCAAACCCAAATCAATTTTTACCCCCCTAAAATCATTTCGATAATAGCGATAGCTAAGTGTGCCTGCATTATTCCAGAACTTAGAACAAATGTTAGATTTAGAAAAATATTTAATATTAATAAAATATGGTGTTCGTAATAATTCGAATGCGACAGGGAGTTTAAGAATCAAACTTTAATTATGAAATGCATTTCACAGTTTTCACTTATATGTTTATATATATATATATATATATAAACGCATGTTTTCTCAAAATTTTTGATTGTTACGTCGTGGATGCGCAATAGTTGCATTAACTATCAGATTAATGATTCACAGTAAAACATCATAAACCAAAGAAGAACAACAAGAAGACCGGGATTCAAAATGGCACCGTAAATGAGTCTGAGAACGTAACACTAGCATCATCAAGCCTTCATGATTCGCAGCAAGATAGAGAAACCAAACAAGGCAAGCAGAACCTTTGAGAAGTAAAAGATCACTTCACTTTGAACTTTGAGATTAATTTTCTTTATTGGATTATTATTAATAAAGCTAATATGAGCTTAAGGTTTCTGTTATATGGTGTTCTTTAATTATGCAATGTCAAAACGGACCCAGTCTAATGTTTATTCATCTTTTAATCTTGAAAAAAACAAAGGCAAACATTTTTCTTCTTTTCTTATTAGAAGGTTCTTGGTTAATTTAAAACGCAAAAATTTTTCTAGCGGTTGCCCATCTCCCCTGCCAGCAATCATCAGATTCAGAACCATTAACGAGATCAAACCTCTCAAGAACTTCATTTTGTCTTTTCATCAAATGAGTTACTGTAAAATAGCTAACATGATTTCTCAAACAGATAAATTAGTAACTGATATGGATCTGACACATAGCCAAACTCCTACATCAAATTTATGCTTTGCTTTTGCTACTCTTTAGCTAAAGTCAACAACTTATGATACATTGACCATTGCTCTTGCTAACACAGAAACCAAAATTCCATAAAATTCAAGATCTAGTGATCTGAAATCCTAAGGCCGTGAAACATAAGACTCAATTCACATGATATGAAGACTATCACAGTTGACATCTGTCACCACATGAAAGATGCACTTTAAAGACAAAACGGAGTTAAAAGGTTTCCATATTAAAGATTAGAAATAGTCAAGTTTTGAACAAATTTCAGTCCATAATTCAGCAATGCAAGAATCACCCGCTCCTCCTTCTACTTCCTCCCCACCTTCCGCCATTTGCTTCGTACATGCTATACACGTAAACATCCTCCCTTTTTTCTGCACAATTAATTAGAATTTAATTTTCAAGAAAAAATTAAATGGCATCATTACGGATGCAACCTGCCTATGATGAACAAAATTAATGCCGATTAAATGCAAAATATGGGAAGCTTTGATTCAGAAGATGCTGCTGTATTTCGTTCAGAAAACATTCTTGGATTCAAAATGGGGCCCCTGATTTTTAACCCAAATAAATTTTGCTTAAAAAATAAATTATTTAAAAATGAATATTGATGTTGTAGAAAGACAAAAGGGGGAAGTTAAAAAATAAGAAAAAAGAGCTCGGGATCAGAGAAGACTAAAGAAATGTGTTTAAAAATACAATAAGGGGACACAAATTCACACTTTGAAAGTGGTCTCAGAGAATCAATATTCGTATTTCATAAGCCGAAGTAAATGGCAAAAAATTTACTTATTTTTAAAAAACATGATGACGGGCTGATTATGATTGATGATTGAGCAATGAAATAGGTGTCGAGAAATGAAAACAAATGATGAAAAGACAAAGAGACAGGATATTAATATCAACAACAACCTCTTTAACTTAGATAATTTAAGAATTGCATCTAATAATTTAAAAATATTTGTTAATTAAACCCCCACTTAATTTAATTAGTGCAACTCTTAGACCATTGTAATTTTTACAATATTAAAGAAGAGAAGTCGAATGAAAAAGCAGCAGCAGTGACAGCAATACAATCATTATTATTCGAAAATGACTTACCCAAAACACACTTGAAACCGTCTTTTTCTTTTGCTGGCCTTACTTAATTCTTTACGCCCTCCCTCTAGTTCTTAGCTGTATCTCCTTAAAATCTTTAAAATCTGGAGAAAAAGAAACCTGAGGTTATAATAAATTGATCTCGTGTTTGGTTGCTGAGAAAGTGAAAGAAAAAAAATAACAACAAAGTGGAAAACTAAAGACACTTAGTTTTACTTACTTACCATGGCCAAATGGAGATATACAACATTTAATTTTTGCTTCTCTTTGATTGCTGCTCCAGCTTAGCAATCATAATGTAACATATGGACCCGGATGAAAAAAAAAAAGTTTCTATTTAAGGAAAGAGTAGAGAGAGAATCATTTTTTTTTCTTTCCTAAAATAGAAAGAGAGAGAGAGAGAGAAGAAGTTGCTGCAGAGCCGGATCTGCGCGCCTTACCCGGTCGGACCTCGTGATTTCGACCACCGTACTGGACGATCTTGGTACCGATCTGAAGCTTGTGAGCCGCCGGTTGTATTCTTGTCGTCCTCCTCATTGGAAACTGACTAGAACGCTGGCGATCGAGCTTGAAAAGCCACGGCCAAACCTGTTTCTCCCCGCCGCCGATCTAGCAAGAATTAGGTCGTGCCACCACTTGGATCTTGTTCCTCAGCTTCCCTTCATTGTTTCCCGACCAACCCTGTCACCTGAAACGGCCGGATTGCCTCCGATCGACTACCGGAAAGCTCACAGTTTTGGGGAGCTTGATCTGTCGTTACCGCCACGTGTGGGAGATCACCACCGGTACCATTGGACTCATCAAGGTCAGAACTAGCGGACTTGAGCTTCCCGTCACCGTTGACTGAGTTTTGGTCACCTTCGACAGTTAGGGGTAATTCTATAATTTTAAAATTAATGGACATTTTGGTAATTTCATATAAGGGCAATTAGGTAATTGGATATTTCGAGGGTAATTCAGTAATTTACGTCCTTATGGGCCTTTTGGAAATTTTTTATTTTTTTGGGGGTAATTTTGTAAATTTAGAACTTGTGGATATCTTTGTAATCAAAATCGAGGATAGTTGATAATATGTGATTCTAAGGATAATTTGATGAATTTTTATGTCGAGGGCATTTTGGTAATTTTATGAATTCGAGAATATTTTATTGCAGATAAGTGTCTTTTCGAGCATATTAGTTATAATTCGCAATTACAGTTAGTAATTATATCATTTCCTTAAATCAGGAGGATCCATGAAAGAGAATCAACCTGCGGACGTTGTCGATACCAAGCTCGGACACCGTCACTGTGAGTGGAATATACAAAAACTATTTTCATTGTAGTTTATTATGATTCTAAAATATGGTAAAGCATGTTTACGTGATTAGTTTTTAAAGGCTTCGATTTAATTATTTTATAGAAATAGATTTTATCTGTGTTTCGGTATTTATTACGAGAAATGTGTTTGATTTATAATTTTGGTTACCGATTTTGAATATGTATGATAATATTTCAAAGAAAAGAAAAGCATATTTAAGACATGTTAAATGAAAAAGGAAATGAGATTTCGAATGAGATATCGGATGAGATTATATGTTTATATATATGTGTATAAAGGTTGTTTGTAAAATTATTAGACAGTACCCTTCCCCATCAAATATACTGATACAGATGAGATGATATATGCATGCAGTATGATGAATACAGAGATACTGATATTGAGATACAAATGATACAAATGAGATGATATTTTTCAATTTATCCGTATGGCTCCGGGGCGTGATGGTACTCAGATAGTACGTCATTACCTGTCTGTTGAGGTCCAGATATGATGAGATATGTGATGATATTTTTTTATCCATCCGTGTAGCTCCGGGGCGTGATTGTACCAAGACAGTATGTCATTGCTTGTCCGTTAAGGTCCGGATATGATGTGATATGATATGGCTTTTCCCTCTTATCCGTGTAGCTCAGTGGTGTGATTGTATCTAGATAGTACGTCATTGCCCATTCGTCGAGGTTCGGATATGATGAGATTATTTCCCTTAGGTACTTGTTTGGTGATAGTTTTTGGTATTTCAGTATTGATGTTATAAGTATTACGAATTTCCATTGATTTATGCAGTATATTTACGATATCGTTATTTGAGTACATGAATTGAATTTAATAAGTTATTTAAGTTTTTGTGATATTTTGATGAGATTGTGTTTTGATTTGATTAATTATTTTAGAGTAAAATTATGTTCAAAAATTACTATCCACTCACTAAGCTCATTAAGTTTTATACTCATCCCGTTTTATTATATTTCCCCGCCACAGGAGATTCGCAGGTACAACAATCGACCCAGCAGCAATAGTTACTTTCAGAATTATGGCCACGTTATGATGTTAGGAGTTATCGATTGATTTATTGATATATTTTGGGATTGTAAATTGTTACATTTAGGGGATTGCGGATAACATATGTATTTTATTTGATATTGAATAATTAAGTGATTTGGTATTTTGGTTAAGGTAATTGATTGACAAAGTTGGTTGTATTCAGAATTATTTGGGACTGCTTGATTTATAATTTTGCAGATTTGATTATATGATAAATATAGGGGACACTCTATTGAATTTTTGGTAGAATCCTAATTAATCAGATTATGTGAGAACGATTAAATAGAATTAGGTCGATTCGCTCTAGGGTTTTGGGCCGGGTCGTGTCAAGTTAGTATCAGAGCATGGTTTTAGATTTTGTAGACTTTACTATCGTATTTAGAATAAGTTTTACAGTTATTAAGTTGGAATTATTATTTTGTGGGAATCATCATGCTCCGTCGCCGTAATAGACATGGTTGAGCCCATAGATGTGGTGGTACTAGGCTAGTAGCTGGGTTGACTCCAGACATTGTACTTGTAGGGGAAAATGAACTCGTGAACAAGGGCATAGTTGAGTCCTCAACTCATGAGGTGGCACAGCAGGCACCAGAGAATGTGCTGAATATTGAGCAGTCATTTGATAGGCTAGCACAGATTATGACTGCACTGGTACAGAATCAGAGTCATGCGCATGCCGGTCATGCTTATACTATTGAACCCGTGAGAAGTTTGGGGGCCAAAAGTTTTAATGGTTCTAGAAATCCACCTGAGGCAGAGTTGTGGTTCGTAAAGTTAGAACATACTTTCGATGTAATGAAATGCTCGGAAGAGGATAGACTTTCCTTTGCCACTTTTCTACTTGAGGATAGAGCCTACCATTGGTGGCAGACAGTGGTATGTCGATATCAAGGGCATGATGCGATTACTTGGGTTATATTTCATAAGGAATTACAATAATTATTTTGCAGTCATATACCAAGATATTAAACGCAGTGAATTCCTTCGGTTGGTTCAGAGATCCATGTTTGACGAGGAGTACGAGAAGAAATTTATGGACCTCTCTAGATTTGCTACATCTACCCTAGGTGATGAAGGGAGAGATGCAGGCGATTTGAAGAGGGTCTCCGATTTGAGATCCACATGATCGTTACTGCATCATGATATACTGAGTTTACAGAGGTAGTTGTGGCAGCAAAGAGAGTAGAACATAATATCTCAGAGGGAAGTAGAATTGAAGCCTTAAAACAAAAACGTAGTCAAAGTTCGACAGAGGGTGGCTCTAGTAATAGGCCGCTTAAGAGAGAAGGAACTCATGCTAGCTACTCTGACAACATTCAAAGGAGTCAGGGTATAGGTTTCAAGGGAGATCTAAAGTAGACTGTCAGTCACAATTCAGTGCAGCAGTCCGTAGGGAGTAATGTGAGGACTCAGGGATAGTAAGACAGGATTAGCAGAAGACACCATGGTGATCGTTCGAGGAATATACAACAGATTTCTTGCCCTTCGTGTGGCAAGAATCATCAGGGCCAATGTCGTGTTGGGGATAAGGTGTGTTATCTTTGTGGGCAGCCTGGTCATATTAAGAGATTCTGCTCTAATTTGTCTTAGGGTGATAATTCTGCTCGAGGGATAGCTCCACAATACACTCTCACTCCGAACCAACTCTGGGTCAAAGAGGTGTGCAGACTGGGGGTTCTACATCTACATTTCAGAGCCAGACAACTGCCCCGAGTGAGAGAGGTCAACCTAGTAGGCCTCGTACCTAGGGTTGAGTCTTTGCATTGACACAACAGGAGGCTCATGCTACCTCAGAAATTATTATGGGTACGTTATCTATCTTTGGCCGTGAGGCCTATATTCTTATTGATCATAGATCCACACATTCTTTTATTTCCTATATGTTTGCCACGCATGTAGAGCGAGAGCCTGAACCACTGTATTATGGATTAGTTGTTAGTACACCTACTGGGGGTTCACTACTTGCTAAGAGTGTGTATCAGGATTGTATGATTAGTTTGGGTGAGCATGACTTTTAGGTAAATTTGATTATTTTAGACATTCGAGATTTCGATGCTATTTTGGGCATGGATTGACTTGCATCTCATCATGCTACTATGGATTGTTTCAAAAAGAAAGTTGTGTTTAAAAAGCCAGGAAAAACTGAAATGAAATTCTATGGGGAGCGTAAATTATTACCCTTATGTGTTATATCGGCTATTAGTGCAAGACGGTTATTACGAAAAGGATGCTTAGCTTATCTTGGGTATATAGTAGACACAAAAGCTAAAAAGTTGAGATTAGAAGATATTCCAGTAGTCCAAGAGTTTCCAGATGTATTCCTGGAAGAACTTCCGGGGATAGCACCTGACAAGGAAATTGAGTTTTCTATTGATTTAGTCCCTAGGATGGCTCCTATATCTATAGCACTATATAGGATAGCTCCAGCTGAATTAAAGGAACTTAAAGTTCAACTACCAGAATTGGTGGATAAAAGATTTATTAGACCTAGTGTACCTACGTGGGGAGCTCCAATTTTGTTTGTTAAGAAAAATGATGGTACTCTTAGACTCTGTATTGATTACACGCAGTTGAACAAAGTTATAGTACGCAATAAGTACCCCCTTCCGCGTATTGATGACTTGTTTGATCAACTTCAGGGAGCGAAAGTGTTTTCTAAGATCGAGTTGTGCTCGGGATATCATCAGCTTAGAATTAAAGAAGCCGACATTCCTAAAACAACATTCAGGACTCATTATGGACACTATGAGTTTCTAGTAATGCCATTTGGGTTGACTAATGCTCCAGCAATTTTTATGGATCTCGTGAATAAGGTATTTTGCCCTTATCTAGATCGGTTTATGATTGTATTCATTGATGATATTTTGGTGTATTCTCGGAGTTAGGAAGAACATGCAGAGCATTTGATGGCTGTTTTGCAGACTTTAAGACAAAAGCAGCTTTATGCTAAGTTCAACAAGCGTGAGTTTTGGTTGGATAAAGTGGTATTTTTAGGCCATGTGATATCCGCTGAAGGCATTTATGTTGATCCTTAAAAGATTGAAGCAGTCATGAAATGGGAACAACCCACAAATGTTATTAAGGTTCGGAGTTTCCTTGGATTAAATGGTTACTATCATAAATTTGTGGAAGAATTATCCAAGATTGCCATTACTTTGACATGGCTAACTAGGAAGAATGCTAAGTTCCAGTGGGATGATGATTGTGAAAAGTGTTTTCAAGAACTTAAGACACGTCATACCTCGGCACTCGTTCTTACGCTTCCATCTAGTAATGAAGGATTTGTGGTATATAGTGATGCCTCTAAGCAGGGATTGGGTTGTATTTTAATGTAGCATGGGAAAGTAGTGGCTTATGCTTCTAGACAACGTAAGAAGCATGAGCATAACTACCCAACGCATGATTTAGAGTTAGCCGTCGTGGTGTTTGCACTCAAAACATGGAGGCATTATTTATATGGGGTCACATGTTAGATTTTCACTGATCATAAGAGTTTAAAGTATTTTTTTACTCAGAAAGAGCTAAATTTGAGACAGAGGAGGTGGATTGAGCTAATTAAAGATTACGACTACACTATTGATTATCATCCAGGCAAAACGAATGTGGTAGCTGATGCACTAAGTAGAAAATCCTCCAGCTCTATAGCTCACTTACGAGTGTCATATATGCTTTTGTTGATTGAGTTGAGATCTTTGAGAGCCAAGTTGAAAGCTGATAATTACGGAGCTTTGATAGCAAATTTTTGAGTTAGGCCGACTTTGATTGACAAAATCCATCAGTTGCAAGATCAGGACCCTCAATTAATGAAGTTGAGAGAGGATGTGCAAAAAGGTTTACAAATTGACCTTGCGGTGAGAGATGATAGAGTTTTAGTCATAGGTGATAGACTTTGTGTACCTGATATTAAGGAGTTGAAAAAGGAGATCATGGAAGAAGCTCATTGTTCAGCTTACGAGATGCATCCTGGTAGCACAAAGATGTATCGCACTTTGAGAGATCATTATTGGTGGTAGGGCATGAAAAGAGAGATAGTAGAATTTGTTTCTCGGTGTTTAATTTGCCAGCAGATTAAGGTTGAACATCAGAGACCTGCAAAATGTTCTTAGCCGCTTTCTATTCTTGAGTAGAAGTGGGAGCATATCACTATGGACTTTGTATTGGGACTTCCACGTACCTAGAGTGGACATGATAGTGTTTGGGTGGTTGTTGATCGACTTACAAAATCTGCTCACTTTTTACCATTTAAGACCACCTATTCGATGGACAAGTTGGCAAGTATTTATGTGGCTGAAATAGTTCGACTTCATGGAGTACCAGTGTCTATTGTTTTAGATAGAGATTCTCGATTTACTTCTAAGTTTTGGACCAGCTTGCAAAAGACTTTAGGCACTAAGTTCAATTTCAATACAATATTTCATCCACAGACTGATGGTCAGTCAGAGCGTACTATTCAAACCTTGGAGGATATGCTGCAAGCTTGTGTTTTGGAGTTTAAAGGTAGCTAGGGTGTTTATTTACCCTTAATGGAATTTGCTTACAATAACAGTTTTCAAGCAAGTATTGAGATGGCACCATATGAGGCTTTATATGGTAGAAAATGCAGAAATCCGGTATGTTGGGATGAGGTTGGTGAGTGGAGGTTATTTGGTCCCGAATTAGTTCAGGATACTAACGAAAATGTACAGTTTATTCGGGATAGATTAAAAATGGCTCAAAATAGACAGAAGAGCTATGCAGATAAGTGTAGGTGGGAACTTGAGTTTAAAGTTGATGATAGAGTTTTCATACGGATTTCTCGTTGGAAATGAGTACTTCGATTTGGGAAGCATGGGAAGCTAAGCCCATGCTACATTAGGCCGTATGAGATTATAGAATGCATTGGTTCGTTGGCTTATTGATTAGCTGTACCACCTGAGTTATCCAAAATTCATGATGTGTTTCATGTCTCGATGCTCTGAAAGTACATGTATGATCCGAGTCATGTGTTATCGAGGCAACCAATTGAGTTGAAAGAAGATTTGACTTATGAGGAAGAATCGGTGCAGATATTGGAAAGGAAACACCAAGTCTTACGTTCCAGAACTATTCTTTTAGTAAATGTGCTATGGAGGAATCATGCAAAAGAGGAGGCTACATGGGAACACGAGGACTTAGTGAGAGATCAACATCTTCACCTATTCTTATCAGATGTGTAAATTTCGAGGACGAATTTTTTATAAAGAGGGAGGACTGTAACATATAGACCCGCACAAAAAAAAAAGTTTCTATTTAAGGAAAGAGTAGAGACAGAAGTATTTTTTTTCTTTCCTAAAATAGTAAGAGAGAGAGAGAGAGAGGAAAGAAGAAGTTGCTGCAGACCCGGATTCATGACCCGGATCCATGAGGCCGACCAGGTCGAAACTCATGATTCCGACCACCGTACTGGACGATCTTGGTACTGATCTGAAGCTTGTGAGCTGCCGGTTGTATTCCTACTGTCCTCGTCACTGGAAACTGACTAAAACGCCAGAGATCTAGCTCGAAAAGCCATAGCCAAACCCGCTTCTACCCACAGCCGATCTAGCCGGAATTAGCTCTTGCCACCACTTGGATTTTGTTCCTCAACTTCCCTTCATCATTTCTCGACCAACCCCATCACCTGAAATGCCTGGATTGCCGTCGATCAACCACAGGAAAGCTTAGGGTTTTAGGAAGCTTGATCCATCGTTACTGCCCCCGCGTGGGAGGTCACCACCGGCACCATTGGACTCACCGAGGTCAGAACTAGTGGACCTGAGCTTCCCGTCACCGTTGACCGTTAGGCGTAATTCGGTAATTTCATAAATTTTTAGGGTAATTCTGTAATTTTAAAATTAATGGATATTTTGGTAATTTCATATCAAGGCAATTAGGTAATTTGAGATTTCGAGGGTAATTCAGCAATTTAAGTCCTTAGCGGCATTTTGGTAATTTTGTATTTTTTTGGGGTAATTTTGTAAATTTAGAACTTGTGGATATCTTTGTAATCAGAATCGAGGATAGTTGATAATATGTGATTCTGAGGATAATTTGACGAATTTTGATGTCGAAGGCATTTTGATAATTTTACGAATTCGAGAATATTAGTTATAATTCGCAATTATAGTTAGTAATTATGTTATTTCCTTAAATTAGGAGGATCTGTGAACAAGAATCAACTCGCGAACGTTGTCGATACCGAGCTCGGACACCATCACTGTGAGTGAAATATACAAAACCTATTTTCATCGTAGTTTATTATGATTCTAAAATATGGTAAAGCATGTTTATGAGATTGGTTTTTAAAGGCTTCGATTTAATTATTTTATAGAAATTGATTTTATCTATGTTTTGGTATTTATTACTAGAAATATGTTTCATTTATAATTTTAGTTACCGATTTTGAATATGCACAATAATATTTTAAAGAAAAGAAAAGCAAATTTAAGACATGTTAAATGAAAAAGGAAATGAGATTTCGAATGAGATTTTGGATGAGATTTCGAATGAGATTTCGGATGAGATTTCAAATGAGATTTCGGATGAGATTTCGAATGAGATTTCGGATGAGATTATATGTTTATATATATGTGTATAAAGGTTGTTTGTAAAATCATTAGACAGTACCCTTCTCCGTCAGATACACTGATACAGATGAGATGATATATGCATGCAGTATGATGAATACAGAGATACTGATATTAAGATACAAATGATACAAATGAGATGATATTTTTCAATCTATCCGTGTAGCTCCGGGGCATGATGGTACGTCATTGCTTGTCCGTTAAGGTCCGGCTATGATGAGATATGTGATAATATTTTTTGATCCATCCGTGTAGCTCCGGGGGGTGATTGTACCAAGACAGTACGTCATTGCCTGTCCGTTAAGGTCCGAATATGATGTGATATAATATGGCTTTTCCCTGTCTATCCGTGTAGCATCGGGTGCGTGATTGTATCCAGATTGAACATCATTGCCCGTTCGTCGAGGTCCGGATATGATGAGATTATTTCCCCTCGGTACTTTTTTAGTAATAGTTTTCAGTATTGCAGTATTGATGTTATAAGTATTACAAATTTCCATTAATTTATGCAGTATATTTGCGATATCGTTATTTGAGTACATGAATTGAATTTAATAAGTTATTTAAGTTTTGTGATATTTTGATGAGATGGTGTTTTGATCTGATTAATTATTTTACAGTAAAATTATATTAAAAAACTACTATCCACTCACTGAGCTCATTGAGTTTTATACTCATCCCGTTTTATTATATTTCCCCGCCATAGGAGATTCGCAGGTACAAGAGTCGACCCAGCAGCAATAGTTACTTTTCGAATTATGGTAACGTTATGATGTTAGGAGTTATCGATTGATTTATTGATATATTTTGGGATTGTAAATTGTTACATTTCGGGGTGTAAGTGTCCTTTTTCCTTTTTTTTTTTTTTCAATCTCTCTTTATGTTATAATTGAATAATTTTATAGAATGTGCAACAGCTATTGTAACATTGTGAAGTCAAAATTAAGAACAACATTAAACGATGAATCTCATTATGTATTTACTCTAATGTCTGATAGTGTTTAGTTTAAGATATTGAATTAACACAGATT
This sequence comes from Luvunga scandens, assembly GCA_030449905.1. Classification (NCBI taxonomy): domain Eukaryota; kingdom Viridiplantae; phylum Streptophyta; class Magnoliopsida; order Sapindales; family Rutaceae; genus Luvunga; species Luvunga scandens. The sequence continues at coordinate 175,637 of JASUUG010000102.1, read as the reverse complement.
GGAAATCCAAATAATTAAATAATTATATAAGTTCAAATTCAGCATTTAATTACTATATAATTAGACATAAATGTGTATTTAGCAAGCTTGAACCCATCCTAATTTATTTAGCCCATTTCAGCCCATGTTCACATAAACATATTTCTGTGGATAATGACATCAGGGGCTCCGATGCATTTTTTATTTTATCATAAATTTATTTCTAACTCTATAATTATTCGTTATTTAGATATAAATTTTTGCAGTCACCAAATAGAAAAACAGGGGAATGAAACACAGAGGAGCCTTATTCTAAACCAAGAGTAGGTGTTTTGCGCGAAAGTACCACTTTCCTAGCAAATCTACGGGGGTTTATTCAATAAAATTTTAGATTATTCTATTCAATCTTTCTGTCTTTATCATAAGCATTCTTGGTTGGGATCGCTGCATTGGCCAATAATCTGTGTGCCTTGGCGAAGGGCTATGTAACTGTGGTTATGGATATGTGAGAGGGAATGATGAGGGCAAATTTGTAATTTTGAGATGTGATTTGCTTGCATAATTCAATGCATGGAAAGAGATGGCCTTGACCAAAAAAATTAGACTATCCATATCTGAGCATCAGAGCTTGACATATTTGATAAATAAATATCCCTAGTGGTATTGTTTTTGCCGAAATCATAGTATACGCTTGCTTGTATAATGAAGAAGATTTAGATAACTTTCAACTAAAAATTGACAATTCCATGACAAAGTTAAAATCACCAAACACAAAAACTAGAAAAGGGAAAGAAAGCCCTTGTTTCTCCTCTGTTTTTGTTAGGTTTTGAGATTTTTCTATTTTTTTGTCATTAGTTTTCAATACCGATCATACCTTCTCAGTATGGAAAACTAGGGGACGGTGTTAGGGTCTGATTTTTCAATAGCATCGAGAAATACAGTTGACCTTAATCTACTTAGAATCATTGTCGTTGAGCCAACCTCGGAAGTACAACCTGAGGCCTAAGTTGGCAATCAAGAAATACGGTCGACCTTAATCTATCAGAATCATTGTCGTTGAGCCAACCTCGCAAGTACAACCTGGGGCCTAAGTTGGCAACTTGATTTAAAAGTACAACCTGAAGCTTGTGTGGACAACTTGGTTTGTACATTCCTCAATCCGATTAGGATGACATGGCCTATTTTTTAGGGAAGTTGTATCCACTATCTTTTCAACCGCTCACAACTGATGAATAACTATAGGTAACTGCCATTGAATGTGTTAAAATAGTGGTAACCACCCACAACCAGGGGGCTATTTAAAGAAAAGAAAGCATCAGGTGCAGGGGTTAGAAAATGAACTAAAAAAGAACCATACAAGCCTCAAGTCTATTTATTTTCTACGAGATTTACAACACCACTACCCAAAACTGCTTGATTTCAACTTACCTTTAGTTTCTCCTTTTTGTTTTCTTATTTTTCTCGTACACAAAACATCTGACTTAGGCATCGGAGGATTTTTTCAGAACCCCCATCGGCGTGTCCTAACCGTGTTCTGTGGTTGGCAGGTGCGCTAAGTTGCGGTTGTGCTATCGCTTAGGTCAGATTCGTGCTGTTATTCCCCAGAAAATAAATTTAGTTGTTGAGGTTATTTTTCGGCATCAACATCTTGGCGCTGCCTGTGGAGAAAAAATGGTGCGAAAAGCCAAACATTTCAAGATTCGGTGGGAGGAGGCTATTGGATTAGGAAATGGCGATGGACGATGATGAGGGAGATGGACAAACTTTGCGCCAATTGGCGGAGGAGATGAATGCTGTTGTAGATAAGAGATGGGGAGAAGGGATTGAGAGGCAAATTGCAAGATTTGAGGAGATGATCAAGGAGCTGGTTGATGCCCAAGTTAGAAGGACTCAAGTTGGAAAAGTAGTAGAGTACAGGATAGTGAAGAGCTTGGCAGTGAACAGCAGAGCATAATATGGTTACCTCAAATTGGGGTACAACGGGAGCGCAGAAGTGCAGGAGAACAAGTGAATGAGTTGAGGAGGAGAATCAATAACTTGAATAATGAAAAGGAAAGGGAATAGCAAAGAAACGCCCAGCGGGAAATGAGCTTGAGCAACGAATGCTACAATTCCAAAAAACTCTAAAGGCATTAAAAGCAAAAACAGAGGGCAAGAAAGTGGTAGGAAGATTGTTACTTGACAACAAATCCCCCCTAATACCTGAGGTGATGACGGTAACTTTGCCACCCAAGTATGTGGTTCTAACTCTGGTGTATAAAGGAAAAACTAACCCAAATCATAATGTGGAGAGGTTTAATGAGATGACCGGGATCTAAGGTTTGGATGATTTTCAAGGGTGTCGTGTTTTTCTCTTAACTTTGGAAGGGCAGGCATAGGAATGGTACCAGAGATTAAAGAAAGAAAGCATAAGAAATTTCAAGGAATTATGTGAGCTTTTTGCTATGCATTTTAGAGGCTCGTGCATACCAAACCATGATACAAGCAGGCTGAAAAAATTAGTCCAAGGAGAATGTGAAAGCTTGAGAAGCTTTATGACTAGGTATCATAAAAAGTTACTGATCTGGGGGCTTTTAATCACCGAGACGCTCTGGAGGGATTAAAGAAGGGGTTGAGAATCAATCGATTATGGAATAGTTTATATAGTAAAGGGATAGCAACATACGCAGAGGCGTATGATCAAGCGAAATTGGATATGAAAACTGAAGATGTAGAGGCAGAAAAGAAGAGGATGGAAGAATAGAGAATAGGTCTAGTAAGAAAGGTAGAACTGAGGAGAGGAGATAACCTTGGGTATAGCTTAATGAGGAGTTTAGAGGATAAGCGTTATTATGAGAAGGGGTTGTTTAATTACAGATGACCAGATAAGCCAGCTCGAGATTAAGAGCCAAGTTGTAGAAAAAGGGAAGTCTTCTTAATAGGCAGAGGTCGAGAAAGAGGAAATAACTATGGGATGAACCAAAGAGAGAATCGAGTAAGAGAGTATAACGGGTTGCCGCCTTTCGTAGATTAGAGAGAATCAAGATCAAATCATAGGGCGGGAGATACACACCTATAAATATGAGTAGAGCAGAGATATATGTTGCGATAAAAGATAAAGGACTATTAAGCCCGCCAAAGCCGATCATAAGGGGATTAGGAGGAAATGGTCATCACAAGTATTGTGAGTTTCACAAGGTGTCAGGACATGGGATGACAAATTGGATAAACTGAAAGAGCAAGTTGAATGGCGAGTGCAAAACCAATTTTTAAAGAAGTATGTGGATGACCAAGGAAGAGGAAGTAGAAGAGGGGACATTAGAGATAATATAGAGATGATGATCATAGGAGGCCGACCCTAGCAGGGGACTCAAACCGTTCGAGGAAAAATTATAGTAGATATTCTCTCAAAAGTTATGAGGTGAATTTTAATGTTTCGATCTTAAAGAAGCAGCGGGTTCAAAGAGTGCCAATCATGCTCACAGACGAAGATGAGGAAGCAGTGGCACATCGGCATGAAATGTTAATCTTATAATATTGATTTTGATGATAACAAAACTTATATGTTCTTGATTAAAATGTTGGGGCTATTAAAATAAATTTCTTAAAGCCATAGACATGTTTAAAGAAGCTTAATGACTGTTAACTTGAGTTTGAAAATCATTTTTCTATAAAAAATTGTCAAAATATAGATTCTGAAAATTACCCTTGAACCGTTTATTATAAAAGGCGAACCGATTATTTATAGAATAGATTTAGTCTTTAGACTTGTTTCAGAGCATTCTGGAAATTAATGGTGAACCGTTTATTACTAACGGTGAACCAATAATTTACAGAAAGGAGAAAACTTTCGAATCTTGAACCGTTTAGCAAAAACGAAAATCTAAGTTTGTTTTGCAGGTTTCTAGAAATAAATAGTGATCCAATAACTACAAACGGTAAACCATTTATTTAAAATCTAAGTATAATGGCTATTTGAATAAGTCAAAACAGTGAACCGATAGTAGCAAACGGCAATCCGATTATTCTCAGAAAGTCAACAACGGCTAGTTTTCAGCTCTAAGTATAAAATACATTGTGTGATTATACAATCTCTTTGAGCTTGCTACTGATTATAAAATAACTCAATCAAATTTAAATCAATAAAGATCCAACAATTATCTTTGAGCTTGCTACTGATTATACAATCTCTTTTGAGCTTTAAACTTGTTTTATTTCATTGATTCACACTTTGAGATTTCAATTGTAATCATATACATTGTGTGAGAGATTGGTTGATTATAATCTTTGTTTTTGAGTGATTGTAAGTGTTGGGATACATTTGGGTTAAGAGATTGGGAATAATCTCTTGTTGTAAAGGTTCATTGACACCTTTGAAGTCAATTGTAAGTGTGGTTAAAGCCTTGGAGGCTTGCTTAGTGGAATCCTCAAATCCGGTGAGCTTGTAGGCGTGGACATAGGCACGATTAGCCGAACCACGTAAAAATTACCCTTATCTTTTTAATTTCGAGCATTATTAAAATTATTGCTTTTGATTTTATTAAGACATTAGTTTAAATTGTTGTGTGGTTTTATTTGCTTAAGTTTTAAAAACTCTATTCACCCCCCTCTTAGGTAGCCTAGTTAGTATTTCATAAAATTGCACTTGTAGTGAAGGTGACTTTAGAAGGGCAGAAGTTGAATGAGGTCTTATAGATAGGGGAAGCTTGATCGACATCTTGTTTAAACAGACCTTGAAGGATATGCAAATTGGGGACCTCGAGCTTAATCCTGTCAGAACATCGCTAAAAGGGTTTGGTGGAGTTGAGCTGATTCCCTTAGGGATGATTGACTTACCATTGACAATAGGGTCTAGCCCATTATAAAAAATAATGATGGTAACATAGGTGGTAGTTGATGATCCTAGTCCTTATCAAGTTATTTTAAGTAGACCGTTCAATAGGATAGCAGAGGCAGTGAGCTCAACCCACATGCAATGCGTGAAGTTTAGAGTCTCAGGTGGGGTGGAATAATGAGGGGTCAACAACAAGTGGCTCGAAGTTGTTATGCTACAGCTGCTAGAGAGTCTATATAGATCACGAATATCGATCCATGAGTTGAGAATAGGTTGTGCCAGCAGCGACCTAATGAAGAAATGAAGTGTCAGTGTGTAATGGTGATCCGAGCAGAGTGGTAAAAGGTCAAGCAGTAATTTACAAGCAAAATGTGGCCAAGTTCTACAACAATAATGTTAGGCTACGACAATTTCAAGAGGGGGACCTGGTGCCCGGTAATGGAGCATATAAGTTAGGTTATCTAGATGGCAGGGTTGTTGGCGAAGCATGGAATGCAGAGTATCTACGAAAATACTATTACTAGGCCGAACTTACACTAATACTCTTATTTATGTTCTTTTTATGTTATGAAGGTTTGTTTCTTATTTTGTTATTTGAATTCAGTTCATGTGCAATTCTTGTAATTTCAATTATTTTAATATAAATGAGCTTATTCAAAAGTGCAACTCTGATATTTCTTGACTTATCTACTCATATGACCTAGTCTTGTTAAGATCGGGGTTGTCATTTGGGCCTTGTTGAGGTCCTACGTGAGTAAGTTTATCCAGTCTTTTTGAGATCGAGGTTATTTTTTAGGCTTTATTGAGGTCCTAAGTGAATAATTATCTGGTCTTACTTGAGATCAATGTCTACATTTAGGTCTTATTGAGATCCTACGTGAGTAATTATTTGGTTTTATTTGAGATCGAAGTCTACATTTGGGCCTTGTTAAGGTCTTACGTGAATAACTTTATTTAGTCTTGTTGAGATCAGGGTTGTCATTTATGCCTTATTAAGGTTCTATGTGAATAATTATCCGGTCTTATTTAAGATCGAAGTCTACATTTGGGTCTTCTTAAGGTCCTAGGTGAATAACTTTATTTGGTCATATTTGACATCGAAGTCTACATTTGGGCCTTGTTGAGGTCTTACGTGAATAACTTTATTCGTTTTTATTTGATATAGAGGTCTACATTTAGGCCTTGTTAAGGTCTCACATCAATAATTATCTTGTCTTACTTGAGATTGAGCTTGACGTTTAGGTTTGGTACAGTCTACGCTTAAGGTCGACATTTTAGCTTGGTGGGATCTATAGTTCATATCGACATTTAAGCTTTGTACGGTCTACGCTTGAGGTCGACATTTGAGCTTGGTGGGATCTATAGTTGAGGTTGGTATTTTGGTTTAATCATATCTATAATTCAGATTGACATTTAAGCTTGATACGGTCTATGCTTGAGGTCGACATTTTAGCTTCGTGGGATCTATAGTTGAGGTTGGCATTTTGGTTTAATTAGATCTATAGTTTCGCTCAACATTTAGGCTTGATACATTCTATGCTTGAGGTTGATGTTTGAGCTCGGTGGGATCTATAGTTCAGATCGACATTTAAGCTTAGTACAGTCTATGCTTGAGGTCGACATTTTAGCTTGGTAGGATCTATAATTGAGTTCGAGATTTAGGCTTGGTACAATCTATGCTTGAGGTCGAAATTTTAGGGCTTGGTGAGATCTATAGTTGAGGATGGCATTTTGGTTTAATTATATCTATAATTGAGGTCGACATTTAGGCTTGGTACAGTTTACGGTTAAAGTCGACATTTTAGTTTGAGGTTTACGGTTGAGGTCTATATCTTTGCTGAAGGCTATTGTGAGGTCAACATTTGAGCTTCTTATGGTAGAAATCTTTAGCCCTATTACGGTCGACATTAGCTTTGTAAAAAAGTAGCATGCAGGCTATATAACAATTATCCAAGTACAAAAATAAAATGAAAGTTCAACAAATGTTACACAAGTTCGTAATACTACAAAAGGGCAAGTATCGTAGCAACTTCTCAAATTCAATTCTATGATACAATGCTAGCTTGCGCGATTATTATTTTCTATTATTACTTTATTTTTGTTCTCTTAGTGCACCCTCACATTATATATTACAAATTATTTATTAGTTAAGTTTCCAATAATGATCGTACCTTCTCGATATTGAAAACTAGGGGGTTGGTGCTAGGTTTTGAGATTTTTCTATTTTTCAGTAATTAGTTTTCAATACCGATCATACCTTCTTGGTATGGAAAACTAAAGGATCAGTGTTAGGGTCTGATTTTTCAATAGCATCAAGAAATACGATCGACCTTAATCTACTCAGAATCATTGTCAATGAGTCGACCTTGGAAGTACAACCTGGGGCCTTAGTTGGCAATCGAGAAATACGGTTGACCTTAATCTACTCAGAATCATTGTTGTTGAGCCGACCTCGAAAGTATAACCTGAGGCCTAAGTTGGCAACCTGATTTACAGGTACAACCTGAAGCTTGTGTGGACAACCTGGTTTGTACATTCCTCAATCCGATCAAGATAACGTGGCCTATTTTTTAGGGAAGTTTTATGCCACTATCTTCTCAACCGCTCACGACTGATGAATAACTGCGGGTAACTATCATTAAATGTGTTACAATAGTGGTAACCACCCACAACCAGGGGGCTATTTATAAGAAAGACAGCATCAGGTGCAAGGGTTAGAAAAATGAACTAAAAAAGAACCATACAAGCCTCAAGTCTATTTATTTTCTACAAGATTTACAACACCATCACCCAAAACTGCTTGATTTTAACTTACCTTTACTTTCTCCTTTTTGTTTTCTTACTTTTCTCATACACAAAATGTCTAACTTAGGCATTAGAGGATTTTCTCCGGAACCCCCACTGGCGTGTCCTAACCGTGTTCTGTGGTTGGCAGGTGCGCTAAGTTGCGGCTGTGCTGTCGCTCAGGTCGAATTCGTGCTGTTATTCCCCAGAAAATAAATTTAGCTGTTGAGGTCGTTTTTTGGCATCAACAGTTTTCTTTTAATTATTATTAAAAAGGGGAAGACAAGCAAAATTTTGTTTCAAAATGCACCATTGTTTTATACATTGAAATTGAACACTACATATGCTAGCATATAGGTACTCTGCAGTCAATTCTTCATAAAGTATATTTATTTACACCCAAGCCACTGTGGTTGTTTGAAATTCTGCGTAAACTAAATTTAAAGTTGTAAAATAATGCTCCATTTAGTTTGTGAAGCCCAAAGTGTTACCTACTACTAATTAAATCTTGTTGATTCACAATACTACCAAGAAATAGCTGAATCTTCAATCTAATAAAATAATAATCAGCCCCACAGGATACATAAAAGCTTATTTATCACAATCATATCCTACTGCATAAAAAATTTAGATTATTTAATTACTATTAGGAAACCTACTTAGATAAGGCGCACGCTGCAAATTCTAAATTAAATTCCTAATTAAGAATAAATGATATATTATAACAATCATCCACCAGGTGCCATGTGAAATACTAATTAGGCTACCTAAGAGGGGGGTGAATTAGGTTCTTAAAACTTAAGCAAATAAAACCACACAACAATTTAAACTAATGTCTTAATAAAATCAAAAGTAATAATTTTAATAATGCTCGAAATTAAAAAGATAAGGGAAGAGAGATCAAACACGTGATTTTTACGTGGTTCAGCCAACCATGCCTACGTCCACGCCTCCAAGCTCACCGTGCTTGAGGATTCCACTAAGCAAGCTTCCAAGGCTTCAACAACACTTACAATGACTTCATTTCAGAAGGTATTAAGTTTCAAACTTATTGTATTGGGAGGTTGTATAGTTGTAACATAAACATCTGCTGGTTCCTGGTTCAACACATTACAGTATGGTATTTTATTTTGTCACAAGGGAATTAGTTACGGGATCCCATTTTCAACGGTTTGTTGATGGTGATGATGAATTTCGCAACAGTAGGTTGAAACTTATTCCATCTGTTCCTAAGGTATCCCTCTTGTTCTTCTTGTATTGGGACTAAGTTAAGTATACGTACCCTTCACCGCATATTGCACTTCAATTTGTACAAAGAAGGCATGCATTTAGGTGTAAATGTACTGATGGGTTGTACCTTCAAACTTCATGTCCTTTTTACTCTTTTGAATTTGTTTTGCACTTGTTCTTGATTTTAAGCACTGAATCACGCAGGGGTCATGGATTGTGCGCCAGAGTGTTGGAAGCACCCCTTGTTTATTAGGAAAAGCAGTTGATTGTAACTATATCCGTGGTCCCAAGTACTTAGAAGTAAATGCTCTTGGAATTCCTATTAGTAAATGAGATGTTCCCCTTTAAAATAGGTTGTCCGATACCGTTAACATGGTTTAACATTGTTTATCTTTCTGTAGATCGATGTTGACATTGGCTCTTCTACTGTTGCTAATGGAGTTTTGGGCCTTGTAATTGGTGTAATTACGACATTTGTGGTTGACATGGCTTTTCTTGTACAGGTATGTATGATCGTTTTTTTTGCACTTCTAAATGGACACCACGGAAAAGACATGATTTTGAGATGTTGCACAGCAATTTGCATTTTTGCATGCTGGAATGTTCTCAGAATGGTATAACGCTTCATGTGTCTCTTCTTTATCTTGCTCTTCCGTATGCAGGCAAATACTATGGATGAATTACCGGAGCGGCTGATTGGTGCCATGCGAGTTTCTCATATAGAACTCAAGTCTGCTATTGTCCCAAAGTTGGAACCAGAAACATCATGACTGTGGTTTTCATTTCACCTCAAATTTTTTTTTAAATTAAAAAAAAATCATTTGTTTTAGGTATACATAAATGTATTTTGATCCCATTTTCATTGTAATTTCTCATTTACTTTGAATGAAAGTCATTGGTGTTTTCAAATGGCAAATCTTGCATGAAAAAAAGAAGAATAGTTAATAGTAAATTTTCTGATTCTTTAATTTGGAATGAGTGTAACAGTATTAAAGTTGGTTTCTTAATGTTGTAGTCGCAAACAAGTGAACTGCTTGATTCCCATCTGCAACTCAACTGGTTTCCAACTTTTTAATATACACTAATTGTTCTTGTTTAATAGCTAATACTGTTAAAACTCGACATCAACAAAGATACTAATGAAAAAATGATTATCTTATAATGCTGTCAAAAAAATTATGGGTTTACTTATTTGCACAAGATCTATGACATGGCCTTCACTTCACGAAATTCTTTCAATTTAAAGCGTGCTGGTCTGAGAAGGTCAGTTTGATGGATTAATTCTTTTTACTAATGGTCAAGATAAGTTTATTCTACTCATAATGCCACAAATGTTATCAACATTGTCTTGTGCTGTTTTCTTCAGCTAATGATCTTCTATGGGAACAGGTTAGAAATCAAATGCTTAAAATGCCAATTGAGCGAATAATACAGAAGTTTAAACAGAATTTAATTGAATATTGCATGAAAACATGAAACATCAATTCAGGTCCTTCCTTAAGCGGAGAATGCACCAAACAAATCCAAAGTGTCTTTCAAGTCTGTAGCATGACCAGAAAATTCTACATATGCTTGGGACCAAATTATACAAATTATTCATGTATCAGAGATTGGCCTGGTTCAAGATAGCTTCTTCACCGTACCTGAAGGGTTGGCTCAATCTTGTCTTTAGAATCCTGCACATTTTGTAATTACTCGTATAAGCAAGTGTACATTACCACCATAATAATAATAAAGTGAGAGTAATGATACGACCACAATTTCTTGTGCACAAACTATATTGTATAAACTAATGTGACATAATATGATTGGTTAAACAAAAACATTACATGACCATCACAATTTATTTATTATTATTATTATATATTTTCAATCAATCAATCATATTATGCCACATCAGTTGATATAAAATAATTTGCTAGATAGCACCAACACTTAATTGATACTCACCATTTCATTGAACAATTTTTTTATGGTGTCATTGAGGTTGCCTTCCCAACATCCTTCATCATCATCATCATCTTCTTCTTCCGTTAGTTTCACTTTGTTTAGCTTTGGTGTGTCTATGACTCCATGAGAGAAAATCATCATCTTTGGGCACTGTCTTGCAACTACTCGTTTCAAGGACGGGAACTCGAGAGTGTAATTACTCGAACAAAAGCTTGTTAGGCTTGGCAAACAATCAAGTGTCAAGCACTCCAATCTCCTGAAAACAATGCAATCTTTCGCTTCTTCTCCAACCTGCAATTCTATGATTTCTTCTATCATTTTGCAATCAGCTGTCTTCATTCTTTTAAGATTCACTAGATTTTTAGATGTTGAGAGCGTCAACAGATTTATCAACCCATGACACTTGGACACTTCCAGTTTCCACAAATTTTCGAAAGGCCACGAAGACGATACTGATTTTTGCAATTTACTACATTCTGATATTTCTGAAGTTTCCAAATTTGCAAAAACCTTGTTGGATTCGGCATTTTCCTTCCAGAGATGCTGCACTTTGTGTAATCTAGACAGCTTTAAAAAGATCAATTCAGGGAATGCAACCTGAAAATCAATAAAAAGTAAGCTGTAAACGAAAATAATTATCCAATCTCCACAGACTTCCCAAGCATATTTCATTGGCAAGATTAATCAAGACATTTTATATTTTATTTCCAAATTAGTCTGATTAGCAGTATATCCCAAAAATAAACATCAAATCGATTACCTTTGAACACATCTCTGTTCCCAAAAATAACAGAAATGTAACACATAAAATTGATGTAGTTCATCACCTCATGTTACCAGGCATCTAATTAATTTGAGACATTTTTATAATTCATACTATAAGTTTGTTAATAACTGCAGTTATATTGTTAAATCAGATATAAATTAAGACGACATGCAGAAAGATGAGACTTTGAATTTGATTTGATTCTAATGAAATTACATCTACGCGAACGAAAGTGCAGAAAAAAAATAATAATAATCACCTTTTCATTGAAGAGAGGTTGTATTCGATCAGCCAGCAAGAAGCTCTCTTCTGATATTAATTTTTGAGGTTCCTTATTCTCTGCTGTCATGTGCTGTACAGGTGTAGAATTGGATACGAATGTTTCTATATTAGGGCAATTCTCAATGGTCAGATTGCACAAGTCAGGCAATTCAATTATATTCTCGTTGAAGTTGCAGAATCTTTTGAGTTTTGGAAGATCCATGATTCTTAGTCCCTGAAGTGAAGGAAATAGTGGACCAAAATGTTCTTCCTCAGCATTTAGCTCTTCCAAGTGAAGAACCTCTTCTAATGAATCACAATTCCTCACTTCCAGAAATTTCAAATTGTTCAAGCACGTAGCAGATTGGCTGGAATATCACTCGACTTATTCGTGCAGTCATCCACCACCAGCTGTTCGAAATTGTTAAAGAAGCTGACAGGCAGTGCTTGGTCATGCCATATTTCTCTCAAACGAGGAAAATGTGAGTGTGTCAAACGCCGTATGTCACGGAATCCAACCTACACAAACCAAAACAATAGCACTAGATATATAAACTAAACACACACACACATTAAACTTACATGTTTTTTGTTTTAACTTCTAAAAATAAATATACAAGGCAGATGTATATATATAAATGTGCAAGGGCGATGCAAGAGCAATTTGGGTGAAATCAATTAACTCATACCATTTCTTCGTAACACTTTTGTATAGTGGAATTAAGGTTTCCTTCCCAATAGCGCAATTCATCATCTTCTCTTTTAGTCACTTGCATTTCGTACAGCTTCGGTGTGGATAAGATTCCCTGAGAAAAAGTCTTCATATTTGGACACCGTATCACAGAAACTCGTTCCAATGATGGGAATTCAAGAGTGTAATTCTCCAAACAAAAGCTGGTAAGCCTTGGTAAATAATCAAGTTCCAAAAGTTTTAATTCACTGAAAGAAATGCAATTGTCCTTCACTTCTCCAACATGTCCTATGATTTCTTCTATCTTATTGCAGCTCCGTACCTTAAGATTCATTAGACTACTAGGAATTCCAACCTGAAAATAAGCCAAAATGTGTGTACGAGCACGTGTACATGTATGTATGTAAGTATGTCTTAAAAAAAATAAAAATGTAAGAGTAGAATTCAATTTGAAGACTTTTCTTTTTCCCCAATCGAAATTTGAAGAATTAAGGAAAAGAGAAATATACATATGAAATTGTGCCTATCTATTAATTTCTGAAAATATAATTTATTAAGATTTAAGCAAAACAATTAATTGAATTATGTTATGTTGTTTGAATCATGTTTAAACAATTATATTGTTGATTCTAATGCATGCGAACATAAAAATTAACTTAAAATATAGATTTCATAATGATGGTTCGAAGTACAATACTTGAAATAAATAATTAGTGACTGAATATTATTCGTAAACACAAAAATGATTAAAAAAAATTGTTGGATGTTATTTGAAATAAAAGTTCAAAAATGAATATAGCAACCTTACCAATGGAGGAAAAATATTCATTAAGTTATCACAACGAAATATCTCCAAAGTCTTCAATTTGTTGAAGGACTCCGAAGCAAGCTGGTGGTGCCATATTTTTCTCAATGTATTCATCCAGTTAATCAATAGTACCTCCAAACTGGGAAGTCGTACCTGGCAGTTAAAGATCAATTGATAATTAAATTTGAAGCGGATATTAACTAAATTTGAAGACTCAAGGAAAAGACAAATTGTATATTGTGACTAAAATTAATTAAAAAAAAAAAAACCTTTTCGTCAAAGAGAGTTTGAGGTTGCATTTCAGAATGAATGGTGTCTTTTGGTGAGCTCGTAGAGATGAATCTTAACATTTTGCTGCAACTAGCAATCTCGAGGTTTAGCAAAGAAGGGAATTCAACAACTAAATCTGAATGAATATGCCCCAGATTGGCAAAGCTTGTTAGTTCTCGAAGCCATGTGAGCCGCAAAGATTGTAGTTTTGGAAAAACCTTTAATTCAATCAACTTTCCTTCATCTCTTCCTGGCCACCCCGCGGTGTCGACTACCCCTTCCATTGACCGACAAGACATTATCTCTAGACGTTGGAGTTGCAAAAGGTTATTAATCATAGCATATGAAAACAGATACTTCATACTATTACAACTGTTCTGGGTCACTTTTGTTAAATTTTGACAACAATGCATTCCCTGAAACTGATTGGGCCATAATTTTTCAATGTTGCTTGAAAAAAGTTCTAACTCCTTCAAACGTGGAAAAACAACCTGCAAAGCAAAACCGTACGTTTTTATTCCCTCAAATATAACTTTCTAATGTAATATTCTTTTGATGATCGAATATTAATCATGATGATATATTAATTAAATAGTTATTAAACAGAAAATTATAACCTTGTGAACAGGATCATCCTCCGTGTCGGCTCCTATAAACAAACAAAAACAATATATAATTAATCTCTGTTTTATTTTTATTTTTTCAAAATAATTGAGGTGAAGTCAATTATCCCGCCAATACCTAATTTCAACACTTACCAACAATCATTCTCAGTCCACGGCATTCAAACACTGCTACTTTTTCAAGACGCATTAGGTTTTTAGCCGTGGAGAATGAGAAGAGATGCTTCAATTTGTGACAGTATTTTACTTCTATAACCCTTAAGTTGCTGAAAGATTGATCTTCGGTGAGTTGACTGTCACATATCGTCTCCAAATTGATCAAATGACTAAGAGACAATGACTCCAGCAAGGGGAAGACTTTGTAATGAACCCTTCCTATTGAACTGACAATGCCTAAAATCTCAGAACAAGATCCTACTCGAAGATGCTTCAATTGTAGAAAACCTTCACCATCGTCTAAATCGCGAACAACACTCTGAACACCCTTCAATTTTCCTAGATAGAGTCCTTCAGCTCTCTTCAGCAACATTTTCATCCCATAATTCCACGAAAGAATGCTAAGTTTATCTAGCCCCTCGAGCCTCATCAATCTTGATGGTTCAGATTCAATGTACCAGCCGTGCCACTTAGTTCCTATATATATTTGATATCTTTTCAATTCCACAGAGACCAAATCCGGCGGTAGAATTTTGGCTTCCGGAACTTCTATCTCCAAAGTAGTTAGCTTTGTCAACCCCTTCAACTCGACAAGACTGGCATTACTTCCTCCTTCAACCTTATCCCACAGTGTAAAGCTATAACCAATATACAATTCTTCTAATCGAGATAATTTTGGTATGACATTCGGTGCTATCACCTTAAGGCTCCTACAATGGCTCAAATCTAGCAACTGTAACCGTGTCAATTGTCCAATTTCAAGTGGTAACTGCTCGATGTTGGAATATGCAAGGCTGAGAATCTCTAATTTCTTTATTTTTCCAACTATTGCTATATCTTTTAGTCCACAAAAATCTAAACACAATGTTTGAAGGTTAGTGAGGTGACCGAGTGATGAAGGTAATGAAGAGCGAAGACTTAAAACTTTGAGTTCTTCCGTCCCTTCAAAAAAGTGGTCTGAAATTTGCATAGGGCCATAACCCTTTTTAATCAACAAAAATAACTGGAGATTGGGACATTGCAACCTTTCAGGGAGCTCTTGAATATCTCTACGAGGCAATGAAATAGCAATTGGATCTTTCCGTGTTGTCTCTTCCATATTTTTCTCCACGTCAGCAACATTTGGAATATTAAACATGCGCTCCTCTGTGGCAATTGATACAGCAACAACATGAATGACGTCATGCATTTTAACTTTATCTTTAGCATCAGCGTCCAACAATAAGCATGAAGATTTGAGATTGTCGATCAACCGATGCACTCTACTCCTTGCTTCTTCCAGTGTGTAAACGTTTTTAAAATAGCCCATACCCATACCATATCTCAATAAGGAAGAAAATTCTATGGCATCACCTTCACCGTATAGACCACAAAGTCGGAACAGAGATTGTGCTTCCTCACTTCCCAAGAAGTCATAACTCAATTTTATGGAGGTGTACACATTTGCTTGCATGCCATGAATTTCTCTTGCATCGGATCTTCTTAGCTGATTCAATGCATCTTTCCAAAAGTCAAGCTCCTTAGTTTTCAGAGCATTTGCAACTGTACTCAGTGCAACTGGCAAACCTCCACATCTTTCAACGATCTCATCTGCTATACTTTGAATTGTAGGTATTTTTGTTGAATTACCCACTATCTTCTCAAATAACTGCAATGCTTCTTTTTTTGACAAAACATCGATTGGGAAATTTTTTTCAGAATTCATATCAATGCACAATAAATCTCGACTTCTAGACGTCAGTATTATTGTGCATCGTCTCTGATCATCCGTTCTTTCTTTCTCATCAAAATCCCCAGAAGGAATTCCAATAACATCCAACGCAAGTTTTGTCCAGATATTATCTAATATAATGAGGAGCCGCTTCTCTTTCTTCAATCTTTCACGCAATCGATCAGCCCTTTGGAATTCATTCTCATTCAAGCCAAATTCCATGCCTAAGTCAAAAGCAAGTTTATCTTGAATTTTCTGATGATCTGGGCTCTGCGTTACCTCAGCCATAACGACCTTATCGAACAACTTGTCCTCCATCACTTGCTTTGCAACTTGCTTGACTAGCGTGGTTTTACCCACGCCACCCATCCCGTAGATCCCAATTACGTTGAGGTTATCATCCATCACCCCCTTCATAACATCTTGAAATACTTTCATTCTTGAATCAAAGGCCTCGAAATCTTTCGCTCGAGCATGTTCCGTACTCTTTGTAGGAGGACGGTAGGAAACATTAGAGAAGTTGCCTTTTCCCACGAGATTAGCGGCAGTTTCTGCGGCACTTGCAGCTTGTTTACTAAGCTTGTAACGAGCAATCAAATTTGGACACAATCCTTTGAAGCAGGACTTCTTAGCACTATCTTCATGATCAATGATGGATTTTGCAACCCCCTCGCCGAATTCATCAACTCTATTTAGCCAGTCTGTGACACCCTCATAAATCTCGTCCCCTTGTAGGCTAGCATGATCAACTGGTTGCTGCACCATTTCTCTTTTATGTCCCAGCTGGGTCACTTGATCTTTTAGCTCATCTATATAGCTCTGGTACTTGAACACATAAGATATCTGCCGGACAATCGGTTCAAACAATCTCTTTGCACCTTCTGATACAATGCCGGAAAAAGCAGCGAGACCCACTTCTGCAGCCATTGCCTATTGCTGAACAATATATATATATATTTTGGCTATTGAAAAAATTAGATTCAAATAAATTAAAATGAATTAGGGAGGAGGACAAAGAGAGGAACAATAGCAAAAAATAGTGAAGGGTATGAACGAAACAGAGAACTTTTTTTTTTTTTCTCCTCTCAAGGATTAACTGATATGTTTCAAGGGTATGAACGAAAAGCAACAGCTATTAACCAACGGCTATTAACTGACAACAAAAGTTAACAATGAACAATAATTTAAAACTCAAGAAAATTAAATGATAAGATTGAGACAAACAAGAGATATTTTTTCTTGGACATCAAGAAAGAACTGCTATCGAGATCAAGGATTACAGATTATGCTATAAATAGAAATTATTAAAGGATTTAGAACAAATTCATCTCTTTAATTACCCAGGATCAGATAGTTGATGAGCATCTTTATTTGACCTTCAATATTTAAGAATAATTTTAATTAGCAAAAGTATCACTGGTAACTACTGAGGGATAAAATAGAGGGAAAGAAAAAAAAAAGAAACGACCGCAAACAATTGATATTGATCTCGAACTAATTAAGGAGGGAATTTATTTATTTATTTATTCCTCAAGGATTAGAGTTTTGACTATTAACCGAAAGGTTTCAAGGGTACAAATGAAAAGCAACAATTTTTTTTAGAAACTATTTTAGAAGAGGGATGCAAATTAACAAATGTAATAAGAAGAACACCGAAGTTAACAATGAACAGTAACTTAAACTCAAGAAAATTAAATGACAAGATTAAGACAAACAAGAGATATTTTTTCTTGGACATTAAGAAAGAACTACTATCAAGATCAAGGATTACTGGATTAGAGATTATGCTATTAATAGAAATTATTAAAGGATTTGGAACAACTTTACCTCTTTAATTATCTAGGATGATGAGCTTCTTTATTCACCTTGAATATATAATAGCAATTTTAGCGAGCAAAAGATCACTATTAATGACGTCTTAATAGCTCGTTGCATGGGACCACTACGAGATAATCAAATAATGACAACCATCCAAAAGCATGAAGGCAATATTTTATATTAATGACGTCTTTATACATTTATTTTAATATAATATTTTATATTTATTATAAAATATTAGAGTCAATATTTTTAAATTAATAAAGGAAAAAAGGATTGTCATAAAAAAAAAGAATTCCTTTATTGAAAAATATAATTATTTTTCCAAACTTATCCTTTTCCCTTTTTGAAAAGAAAAAATAAATTAGAAAAGTCTAAATATTTTTCTCCAAATTAATAAATGACATGAGAGAATTTGAAAGGTATTTTCGCAAAATGACTTTTTGTTATAAAAAAAGAACTGAAACTAGTTTTATTAACCCTTTTATTTTCCATTATCTGATTTGATTTGAAAAGATAAATGTAGAATATAGAGTTAATAATGCATCAAATTTGTTTTCATTTTTTAAAAAATATTTGACTATCACCTATTTAAGATATTAGGAATATATTTTAATATTAAATAATCAAAATCGATTTAATTATATGTATTTCACATATAACATGTTAGATCTAATTTTATATATTTATTTTATTTATTTCATACATATATAATTGTCTTAGGCTGATATTGTTTTGCAAAGATATAATGTAGAATATTAGACAACAATAGTTATTAATAATGCATCAAATTTGTTTTGATTTTTTTAAAAAAAATATTTGACTATCACCTATCCTTAAGATATTAACCGGAATATATTTTAATATTAAATAATCAAAATCGATTTAATTATATGTATTTCACATATAACATGTTAGATTTATTTGAATTTTAAATTGTAGCTAATAAATATTTATGCTACGAAAGTCAATTAGAAGCTACAAATGTAGCGATAATGGTGTTTTATATAGTTTATAAGAATATAAGGGTAAACTGGATAATTGGCTTAAATTCTAATGATTAAAACAGCAACTATCCCTTAAATTATAATGTCAATTTTTTAATTGGAATTTTTTCATATAACCAAAAACCACAGTTGCTACACTTTCTTTTTTCAATATTGATGGAGTTATAAATTATTTGTATAAATTTGTGTGCAGAAACTAATGTATTCATTCAAGTAATAGTAAAACGCATGCCTGGGGCTTTCAATATGATATTTTTTTGATATAATCCTCTTGCAATTTCAACACTTAAATAAACTTGTCCTAGATCCTAATCTATTAGCCTAAAATTAACTATAATGTGTTATAATAAATAAAAATATAATATTAAAATAAATGTAGTAATCATAAAATTTTGATTGATTGATTAAAATAATTTCAGTATTTAAAATTTTTTATTTTACCAAACAAGTATTTGGATGTATTTTATTTTTCAAGTTCTAATTTATAATAAATATATCAAAAATAATGATTATTCAAATTAATAAATAATTTTAATATTAAAAGTGTGATGATATATTTCAAAATTTAAAATTTATTTAACATAAAATTTATTTAAAATATTTATAATAAATATAATATAAATAATTAGTTAATAATTTAATCTTTAAAATTTAAATTAAAATATTTTATTTATTATTTTATTAAAAAATTAAATCTTTTTAAATATATTTTAAAAATATAATACTTATTTATTAAAAATTTAAAATTATTTTATATGATATTAAAAAAAATTTTTTTTATTTTAATATTATATCCATTTCTTTTCATTATAATTTTTTATTTGTAATATTGAAAATTTTATCTATAACAATTTGACATCGCCCTTTTATTAAACAAAATGGACATGAAGTTTTTTCGGATTTTATTATGGAGAATTTCAAAAATTATTTTAAACTTCAAGAAAATGTTCTTTTTAGTCAAAAGATCACAAAATTGGGAAACCAATGATAGACCTAGTTTGATAGTCAGTTCTTTATTTATTTATTGTATTTATTTCCATAACATTATTGTAACTATCATCTGATGTTTAACATAATTAATTTTATTTATTAACTAAACTTCAATTCGATCTTGTGATTATTTTTGCTATTTCAACGAGATTTTAACATGAACTTGAAAGTTAATATTTGAGTTTTTAAAATTAGAAAATAGTGGCTCAAGAATATCAGCCTGACAGAGTCATTCTTTTAATAATATTCAACATAATTTTAATCTTCTGGTAAATAAATTATAAATATTACATCTAAACTAAAATTATGCCATTTAAATTGCATTATGAAATGTCCTTAATATTTTTTATTTAAATAAAGATATTCAATCAAAACATTAAAAACCAAAAGCTTTAACACCAATTGAACAAATACTGCAGAAGTTGAAACACAACATCTAGTTGTATTTTGCGTGCAAAATGAAAAATCAATGGATGTCATTTAGCAGAGAATGCATTTAAAATTCAAAGTATCTTACAAGTTTGTAGGGTCACAAATTATTTTATCTGATATTGACAATTTGACATCGCTTGCTTTACTGAAGACAGCTTCTCTGTAAAGCTCTTCATCCACATGCATTTTAATTAAGGATAAAAAAATAAAAGAAATAAATTCAATTAAGGACGTTATTTTTGAATATCAATTATTATAAATCTCTTAAAGAATTTTAGTTTATAACCTTTATAAGACGATCAATAAATGTTGGATGCAATCTATGGCCAAAAATAAAAAAGGTACACAAATACAAAGCAGAGCTGATTGATGGCATTTAACAGTCAGTTCTATGACAGAGTAACCACCAAACAAAAGGAATTATAAGACATCAAAATTTGACCTTGGCAGGAGGTCTCATTAGCAAAATATATTCGGAAATTAAGACAAAGACTTAAAGTCAAGCTAATGGATCAATTCAAGCACTGAAACTAATAACAGCGATACAAAAATGTGCAAAAGTACGGTGTTAGCATCAGCAATTGACCTCTGCTTTTGCTTTTTTACAAAGGTTCTCATTCCAGAGGAATTATTAGATGCCCTTGCCTCACATGTTTGGATGTTAAGGGGAAAAATAAGTTTGAATTATTCAATCTCATTTCTAATGGCATTCACAGAGAACCTTTAAAACAAAAAAATAAATAAATAAAAATATTTAAGCCATGAAAAGCTTAGAACGGAAAAACCTACTTTTTATCTGCCACTGACCTATGTTTAATTAAAAAAGAATACAAAGCAAAACTAAAAGACACAAATTGCATGCATGTCCAGGATGCCATATCAAAGGTGTTATATAACTAACCCCTGAGATAAAATCACAAATAAATTTAGAATTACACTTTTTTAATTTTTAATAAATAAACGTCTATACGAAAATGAAAATACTTTTGAATAACTTTTTTTTAATGAATTGATATAATATTTTAAACAAAAATGAAAAAAGAGAAATGGAAAAAGAGCCCGCGTTTCTCCTCTGTTTTGTTTTTATTGTTACTAAGTATTGGGAATGAAAATAGAGCCCATCACTGTTGGCCCTCTCCTCGTTTTGATCTTTTGATTACTAAACAGGGAATGAAAAGAGCTCTTGTCGAAAATGGGAACATTTTTAGTTTTATCTTATCTACCTTCAAATGCTGCAAGCATTAAAAAAAAAAAAATAACATATGCTAGCATAATAGCTACTTTGCATTTTCTGAGATTTTCATGCACTGAATCACGCAGGGATCATGGATCTTTCGCCAGCGTGTTGGAAGCACCCCTTGTTTATTCATGCGGAAGCAAGCATACATTAGCATAACAAATATAAAACAGTTATTTTATGTTTGCCCCTTGATATTGAGATACTTCAAATTCACCTCAAAATGAATGAAAAGTCAAACATTTACCGTTCAAAAGATTAGGGTGAATGGGGGGCCACCTTGATGAAATTCTTCATCAAACATTTTGTATTCTTATTGCTAAATGGGTGTGTGGTGATACACTATATAATTTTTTTAATTTACGAAGGAGTTAATTAAAATTTATATAATAGTAACAATAATAAAGCAAGTGTAATGATACAACCACAAATATTTTTAATAATATTGTACTAATAGTATCCTATGAAATAATGTGATGCAATATAATAGACTAAACAAAAAGGTCACATAACCAACGTAATTTATTTTTTTATCACTATATATTTTAATTAATTAATAATATTATGCCACATCAGTTTCTATAAAATAATTTAAAAGTGTATGGGGGCTCTAATATTATTCATAAAACTAAGCTAGCTAGCGCCAAATACTTAATCGATTAATATTCACCTTTTCATTGAACAATTTTTGTATTGTCATCGTCTTCGTCATCATCTTCGCCATCATGTTCTTCTTCGGTGAGTTTCACTTTGTTTAGCTTTGGTGTGTCTACGACTCCTTGAGAAAAAATCTTCATCTTTGGGCACAGTCGCACAAGTACTTGTTCCAAGGACGGGAACTCAAGAGTGTAATTACCCGAACAAAAGCTTGTTAGGCTTGGCAAACAATCAAGCCCCAAGTACTCCAATTTCCTGAAAACAATGCAACCTTTCGCCTCTTCCCCAACCTGCAGTTGTATGATTTCTTCTATCATTTTGCAATCAGCTATCTTCATTGTTTAATATTCACTAGAGTTCCGGATGTTGAGAGCGTCAACACATTTGTCAACCCGTGACATTTCAATACTTGCAAAGTCGTCAGATTTTCCAAATACCGTGAAGACGGACTAATTTTTGTAGCTTACTACATTCCGATATTACTAGACTTTCCAAATTCGTTAGAACTTTGTTGGATTCGGAATTTTCCTTCCAGAGATGCAACACCTTCGGTAATCTAAATAGCACCAGACATCTCAATTTGGGGAATGCAACCTGACAATTCAACAAAATTGAGTTGTAAATGAAAATATATAACTAATCGCCCCGTCTTCCCAAGCATATTTTCATGATTGATCACAGCATCTTATATCTAAATTGGTTTTCATTTTTTGAAGAAGCTGAAACAAAATCAAATAAAATACCCTTGCAACACAAAAATCAAATCTGATGCGAAATCTAATATGAATGAGCTAGGAAAACAGAGATGAAACACATAAAATGGATATAGTTCATCACCCTATGTTACCAGTCATCTAATTAATTTGAGACATTTTTTATAATTGTAAAGTTAGTTAATAACTGTAGTAGAGTGTTAAATTAGATCTTCATTATGGCATTATGCAGAAAGATGAGTCATTAAATTTGATTTTGATTCTAAAGAAATTATATCTATGCAAACGAAAGTGAAAAAAAGAGAATAAAAAAAATCACCTTTTCGTCAAAGAGAGGTTGTATATGAGCTAGCAGGAAGTTCTCCTCTGATTTTATTTTTTGATGAGGTTTTTTATTATCTGTTGTCAAGTGCAATACAGATGTAGAATTTGAAACGAATGTTTCCATATTAGGGCATTTGTGAGTGGTCAGAGTCCGCAACATAAGTTCTCGGTGAAGTTGCAAACTCTTTTGAGTTTTGGAAGATCCATAAGTTCTAATCAAAGTTCAGAAACAATTGGCCAAAATATTCCTCGTCAGCATTTAGCTCTTCCAAATGAAGCACCTCTTCTAATGAATCACAATTCCTCACTTCCAGCCATTTCAAATATATACTTCAAGCACCGTAACAGATTGCCTGGAATAGCACTCGACATATTTGTGCAGTCATCCACCACTAGCTTATTTACATTGTTGAAGAAGCTGACAGGCAGTGCTTGGCCATGCCACATTTCTCTCAAACGTGGAAAATGTGAGAGTGTCAAAAGCCCTATTGTCACGGAATCCAACCTATACAAACCGAAACAATGCACTAGATACATACATTTTTTTTTTAATTTTAACGTCTAAAAATATATATACGAGGCAGATGGTGCAAGGGAGATGCATGACCTATTTAGATGAATCGACTACAACATACCATTTCTTCATAACACTTTGGTATAGTGGAATTAAGGTTGCCTTCCCAATAGCGCAATTCATCCTCTTCTTTTTTAGTCACTTGCACTTCGTACAGCTTTGGAGTGGATAAGACTCCTTGAGAAAAAGTCTTCATATTTGGACACCGTATCACAGAAACTCGTTCCAAGGATGGGAATTCAAGAGTATAATTCTCCAAGCAAAAGCTTGTAAGCCTTGGCAAATAACTAAGTTCCAAAAGTTTTAAATTGTCGAAAGCAATACGATTCTCCCTCACTTCTTCTCCACCATGTCTTATGATTTCTTCTATTGCTTTGCAGTACGATATATTAAGATTCACTAGATTACTGGGAATTCCAACCTGAAAATGAGCCAAAGTATATATGTATTAAAAATATAAAAATGTAAGAGTACCGTTGAACTAGATTCAAAGTATGTTTAAATCATACAATTATACATTTTACGAACATAACAAACCATGAATGTCTACTAGATTTTTTTGTTAAAGAAAAAAAGGCAAATAAATAAACAAAAGTCCAGAAAAAGAAAGATAATGAAAATATATTTACACTATTTAGTACTAGGAACGTAGAAAGAATTTCAGGTATTTATAAATATTTCTTTCCAATCCAGGGTCGGTTGGAAATGATCGTAAATTTGTGCAGAATTAATGGCATAATCATTTCATAACTAAACTAGAGATATTAATTAAATTTGAACCATTTTTGTAATCAAAATTTGAAGACTTAAGGTATATGAATTTGTGAACCTGTAAAATGAGCGACTGAGTATCTTTCAATTTCTAAAAATCGTACTTATTGAGATCTAAGAAAAAACAATTGAATTGAAACAATATATTCTATGCTGTTGAATCGTGTCTAAAACAATTATATTGTTCACTTTAATGCAGTCGAACCTAAAAGTTGGACTGAAAACGTACATTTCAGAATGGTGATTTGAAACAATACTTGAAATAAACAATATTACGGAATATAATTTGAAAGAAAAATTCAGCTATATACAGTAAACTTACCATTGGAGGGAAAATATTCTTTAGGTTGTTACACTCATGTATCTCCAATTTCTTCAGTTTTCTAAAAGAATCCGAAGCAAGCTGGTTGTGCCATATTTTTCTCAAGTTTTCTATCCTTCTAATACATCGTAACTCCAAACTAAGGAGTCGTACCTGGGAGTTAAAGATTCAATGCGACTAATCAATGAATGAATGGCATAATCAATTGATAACTATGGATGCGCTTGGGATTGAGATTGGGCAGTTGTAGTTTAAAAGCTATAGCACTAAAGTGTTTGGTAAATACTATCTGCTATAATTTGAAAGCTCTGCTAATATAATTTTTTACTTATATGACGGAAAAACTATTATGTCTTTTATAATTTTATCAAAATTATTATTTAATACCTGAAATTTAAAGAAGTATTGTAAGAACTGTAAATGTCTATTATCTATTTTATATACATGTTTTAATTAATCCCAAGTGAAAATATGATAAGGAGTGTTCAATTTTTAAAATGATGCGATTCAAATTCAATTTTTCAAATTACTTTTGTTATATACAAATATCAGAATCTCCAAGGCTCATTTCATTTAAAATCTAAGCACCACGACTATTTGGACAAGTCAAAATGGTAAACCGACAGCAACAAATAGCAATTCGATTATTCTTAGAAAGTCAACAACAGTTAGTTTTTAGCTCCAACTACAAAACGGCTCAATCAAATTCAAATCAAAAGATATCCAACAACCATCATTGAGCTTGCTACTGAGTATACAATCTCTTTTGAGCTTTAAATTTGTTTTTGTTTCATGATTCACACTTTGAGATTTCATTGGTAACCATATATATTGTGTGAGAGATTGTTTATTTGTAATCTTTATTTTTTTGAGTGATTGTGAGTGTTGGAATACACTTGGGTTAAGGGATCAGGGTTAATCTTTTGTTGTAAAGGTTTATCGACACCTTTGAAGTTAATTGTAAGTGTTGTTAAAGCTTTGGAGGCTCGCATAGTGAAATCTTTAAGAGATTGTGATAACGTATATACATGTTTTAAAAGTGATTTCCAACTCACATATACATGTTTGTGAACATGCAATATCCTAAAATCTGTCCGTCCTAATTATGAGGTGGAATAACTATCATAGCTTGAGAATCAACTGAGCATGTTTACATTTCCTTAATAATGCATTCCAAATGACTCCAACAATTTTTCCTTGTTTTCTACTTTCAGCTCCAATTATGTCTTTATTCCTGAAATATTTATGATATAAAAATTAACATACGAAAAATTAATTTTAACATAAAAATTTATTACGAGAGTGTTAAGATAATTTGCGAATAATGAGCTCATTAATCAACACTGTAAGTAAAAAATTGATAATTTTAAACTTATTAAATATATACTTTTTAGTGTCAATCACTTTCCAATCAACTATGCTTTTCCTAACAGCTTTCCAAACAAATTTCACTTATCATACTCCTCTATTTAGAAGTTGGAGAATTTTTACCCACCGTCTCTCGACTTCAAATTCTTCAATAAAGAATATTATCAACAACATCTAGAACTCGACCCGGAATCCAGGTCTAAGCCTGAAACAGCAGCTGAAAGATCCAAGTGTGATTTTTCTAGCCACACCAATGACAAAAAGAAAGAGAAAGCTGCCTGTTCCCAAATAGTTACGGTTTCGCCAACTGAGAAATCTAAGGCGTCAATATCGAGGCAATGCTGATACAACTGTACAAGGTTGTATATATACATTGTGGAGAAAGAAAAAGTGAAGGAGAATCGTATTGCTTTCTCATGCGAGCATTGCTATTCTTCTCTTTTATTTGGCCAAACATGTATATATACAAGTTTTGATGAATGAATCCTTGTTATAACAACGTTTAATTCATTTGACGCATGAAAAAAAGAAGTTTGAATTGCCATTTTTTGGCACTATGGGGAAGTGGAATTGCGTCAGAACACCGAAATTCATGAATGGAACGAGAATTAAATTATCCAAATTTTTTGATATTTCAAATCATTTCCGTCCTAATATTTCTTTTTAGCTCAAATTTGCTCGTCAAAGTTTTAGGTCTTTGAGAGATAAGAAAAAATGTGAGAGAGAGAGGGAGAAGAAGATCATAAGCAGCACGAGCAAGATGATAAGAAATTAAGCTAATCATGCCAGTTAGCGGTGGTGAATTTTCGAATTAAAGCAAAAAAAAATATAGAATTTGATTTGTAATAAGGAAAGCCCAAAGTAAATTAAATCCTAACTACAAAAAGAATTTAAATGACATGTGCCATCCATAATATCTTACAAAATTCAGAAAAAATTAGATTAGTGGAAGATTCATATCCGAATCAAACACCCTTCTGATTTCAGTCAATGAATATTATTAATAAAATGTAATTTAATAGGATAAAAAGACCAGAAATTAAGTCCTCAATTTTCTTGATGAAGATATTACGGAGGGGTATTTCCAAACAAAATACTACTACACTTAAAAGAAGGAACCATACAAGTAGCATGGGAGCAGATTCTCGGAGTGCAAATGACAAAATCACCTGCCCTCCAAATCCAATGGGAGGTGGCATATGCCAGATGACCATTAAAATAATGCAGCTTTTTTGTTTTTAATTCTTTTCCATCTTTTTATTTTTTCGGAAAACAACTGTTCATTTGATGATGTTTTTGTGCCTTGAGAAGCTGCAAGAAACATTACAGGATATCGCAGAGATAGAGAAATGATTTTTCTGGCCAAAAAATGGTACACATTTTTACCATATTGGGGCTACAATATCCTTTATGGCGGACCAAGAGGGTATCGTCGGCAAATGAATAAAATGTAAGCTTTCATACGGTTGAAAGATATAGTGTCTTTTTATACAACAAATGTGTGAATTTATTTCAGAAAAATATTTACGAAGAGAACGAGTAATTAAACCAATATGTATAGACTAAACATAACTAATATGCTGACACACACTAACTTTTATTATTTATTTTCTGTTGTAGGAAAACATTTAGCGAACAAAGAAAATCTCTTGTACATCTCAAGAGATCTTATACGTTGAACTAAACAGAACAAAGACACTAACACGACTGATAGGTAACACAGTACACCTATCATTTATTTAATTAAGCATAACGTAAAACAGCAGTACTGCACTTAACCCATATGGTTGGGGTTTCTTCCATATTGAGGTACAACAAGAAGACCAAGAGTGTCATTCATGACCTCATCGTCAGCAATACTATCCTTCGGTTTGTCCCTATTCTCCATCCATTTATCAACTGAAAAATACATTTTAAAAAATTAATTTATAACTCCATATACTAAAATAAAAAATATAAATGATATAAATAGAAATGAAGTTGGCCTATAAACCTGCACGGGTGGTTTCCATATTCACAGAAAGATCTCTGCTTACGGGAATGGAAGCTCAATAAGTAACTAAGCTGCTTTTGCGAGTTCTTGCTTCTTGTTGGATAATTTGATGTAATATATATAGATGATTAAAGTATGCCTCTGGATTCCCAAAAGATCTAGAAAAGGTCTGCTGCTGGATAAGTAGGTAAAGAATTAACTGGCTACGGTTTGTTTACACGAATTACGAGAAAAAATATCTCAATTAACACGTGCAGTCTTTTCTTTCGCATCTCATTGCTACAATAATTTTGTAAATTACAAAAGTTTCTTTTAGTCGGTTTCGTCTTGGACGTAGCCAGTGAAAGATAGTTTTGGAAATGAAAATTTCCAATTTCCAATTCCCAATTCCCTTTTTGTTATTAAAAAGAAAATAATTCCATCAAAAGTTTATTTTCTAAAATATAAAACGAAGAAGTAAATAAAAAAGCTTAAAGTCAAAGTCATGAAATTTTAATTGTTTAAACATTCAATGAATTTTCATGATTGACAATGGTTCTCAATTTGTATACATAAATTATTATTTTAACATGAACTGTAAAATATTTTACATACATGTTTATAAATGTAAAAATAATTACTGAATTAAGTTAATTAATTTTTAATGTTAAAAATATTTTTTATAAAGTATAAATATATATTTATATATATTATTACATTTATTTTAATATTATATTTATATTTGTTACAAAATATTAGAATTAATATTTTAAAATTAATAAAGACAAAGAGGATTGTAATAAAAAAAGAATTCTTTTATTGAAAAAATATAATTACTTTCCCAAACTTATCCTTTGCCCTTTTTGAAAAGAAAAAATAAATTAGAAAAGTCTATGGTCATGATAGCTTCTAACCCTGTTCGGTGATTTCCATTGTCCGCCACTATGACAAAGTTTTATATCGTCAGTTCTTTATATATTTATTTTATTTATTTCATACATAATTTTCTTTGGCTGATATTGTTTTGTAATGATAAAATGCAAAATATTAGATAACAATACTAATTAATAATTCATCAAATTTGGGTTTGAGTTTTAAAAGAATATTTTGACCATCACCTATCCTTAAGATATTAACCGGAATATATTTTAATATTAAGTAATCAAAATCTATTTAATTATATGTATTTCACATATAACATGTTAGATTTATTTAAATTTTAAGTTGTAGCTAATAAATATTTATGTTACGAAAGTCGAATCCAGTAGCTACAAATGTAGCGATAATGGTGTTTTATATAGTTTTTAAGAATATAAAGATAAACTGGCTAATTGACTTAAATTCTATTGATTAAAACAACAACTATCCCTTAAATTATAATGTCAATTTTTCAATTGGAATTTTTCATGTGACATAAACCACAGTTGCTACACTTTCTTTTTTCAATATTGATGGAGTTATAAATTATTTGTATAAGTTTGTGTGCAGAAACAAATGTAACAGGAAAGTAACAGTTGAATAACCGTGCCTGGGGCTTTAGACAATTTTTTTATGAGGTCCTTTTGCAATTTCAACACTTAAATAAACTTGTCCTTTATCCCAATTTATTTACTTCATTTGGGCCCATGATGACATAAACATATTATTGTGGGATGAAAAACATCAGGAGAAAATATCTGATGTTTTATTATAATAGAAAAAAGTGGTCCATAAGTCTATTCATTATTTTATTTATTCAATACAAATGGCCAACTTTTAAAATGGTAAAAATCACACAACGCACAAGCAAAAATTTAGAATTATAGTTTTTAAATTCTCTCTGAGTCTCTCTCTCTCTTTTTTAAAAAATAAACCTCACTGTAAAATTAGAAAAATTTTAGACATAAAATTTGACAATCACCAAACAGGAAAACAGGGAAATGAAAATGGAGGAGCCCTATTATCATTGCAATAGTGATCATAGATACTACAATGTAAATAATTTGTTGTGGTTCATTCAACCTATCACACTCTGAGCCATTTTCTAAAATTTGTGGGATTTTTAGGGTTTTTATGTATGGCATCATTGTATCAATAGTATTATAAATTATATATTCTATTGTAAAGAGAATTTGTCTAACTTAGGTATTTATTATATTAAATTGTGTGGATTAATTGAGAATATTTTTGAAGACAAAAGCAGTGCGTGTATGTAGGATTAATAATCAAAGAGTTCTAAATAAAGGTGAGGATTAATAATCAAAGAGTTTTAAATAAAGGTGATTGCTTCATTGACAAGTACATTAAGCAATTATGGAAAGTTGCACTCTTTCGAAAGCATATATTTATATTCCTCTATTAGTATTTGGGTTGAGAACTCTATTAATATAAATTGAAGTGCTTCATATATTGTGGTAAGCAAGGATGTTAAAATGGACGAGCTTTCATTTTCTGTCGTTGTTCTTCCATTTGCTGGCTTGCTGCATTTTTTTTTCTTAATTTTTGTGATTTTTCAATTTTGTATTTCAACTTGCAAGTGATTCAGATTCATCTGATTTATTCGAACACATCCGAATAATATTGATATGATCCAAATCCGAATTAATCCACACTATTCTTTTGATCCGAATCCAATCCGCATATATTAAGATTGGATATAAGTTTAGTTTGTATTCAGATGATTTTTTTTTTTTATCAATCTAAAAATTGATCGGATTAATCCGAATATGATCTGTATCCGATTTTACCCATCTGTAGTATTTATAAGCTCAAGTGACTCTCCTTTACTAATTACTATGGGACAAAACTTAAAGATTCTTTCCTTAAAGGAGGACAAATAATCACACTATATATATCTGTAAATTTAGAATAAATGCATTTATTGTCATTATTATGTTTAAATCCATGCAACATAATCGTAGAATCAAAATTTTTTTGTCATTGCTTTGGTGCTTGTTTAAGATCCTATAATGACTTTCGTAATTTATTTAATTTATTTTGTAAATTAGTAAATTTATTTTGTAAATTAGTAAATTTATTTTTTCCTTTCTTTGGGGTAAACCATATTTTGCATCGAACCTCACTTTAAAGGTTTGAGCGAACATTAAACCACTTAGCCAAAACCAAGGCTCTCACAAAAACAGTGAGAATTTCGTAATTTATTAAATTTATTTTCTTCCAGAAGGCCGCTTCTGTCGAAGCGATAGCCACACTGAGAATTTTAAGATCTTCTTCCATATTAAATAAAATGGGCATTTGATTCGCAGTTTTATCTCTATCTCCTTCTGTCAAATAACGACAACCATCCAAAGGAAAAAAAAAATAAATTAGAAAAGTCCATGGGTCACAATAATATCTGGTCTGTCCCTGGACCCCCGTTATGTGTCACTATGAATGAGGTAGCATCAGCACGTTATTTGCCACAGGAATAGGGTCACCACGAGATAATGGTAACATCAAATAATAATAATGACAACCATCCAAAAGTATAAAGTTTGAAACTGTCGCCAACATCTAATCTTTAATGCTGAAGAAAGGACTTGCCCAAAAATGGCACGCAGCACCCACCACCCCGCAGACTAAATTGTCCTTGATCACATCTGGTTGTTTCCTACCTCCCATTTACGCCCTCTGTAGCATTGTATTATTCACCATTTCAGCCGTTTAAATGAAATTTTATTTTTATCAAAAATAAAATGACATCCTTAAAATTTAAGAAAATAATCATGTAAATTTTAATTTTTTATTAAAGAATACTAATATTTTTTTTTACTATAATACTCTGAGTAGATGGTAACGAAAAAATTGACTTCAAAATATTTTTCCTAAATGTAAATATAATTTAAATACTTTAAATTTTCTAGTAGACTAATATATATAATTTAAATAACTAGTTTCAATATTAATCATTAAAATCTAAATTAATATGTTTGTATTTATTATAAAAATTTTAAATAAATCTTTGGGTTAATAGATTTTACAATTAATATAATACCTCTCATTTATTAATAATATTAAAATTATTTTATATGATATTAAAAAAATTAAATTTTCATATATTTATTCTAATATTATGTCTCTCTTTATTATAATTTGGTTTATTATGGTAATATTGAAATTATTTTATATGATATTGACAATTTGACATCGCTTTTCGCAAATTGACAAAGTTTTGGCGGGATGTGGGAGGATTGTCAAAAGGTCACACCGCGGGAAACTAATGATAGACATAATTTCATTATCAGTTCTTTATTTATTTATTTTGTTTATTTCGTACATTATTGTCTTAGGATGGCAAAGATATATATAATAATAAAATATTAGACAATAATGCATTGAATTTGGGTTTGATTTTTGACAAACTATTTGAATATCACCTATACTTAAGATATTTATGTGAATATATTTTAATATTAAACAATAAAAATTTATTTAATTATTATTTGTATTTCACACATTACATCTTAGATTTGTTTAAGTTTTAAGTTGTAGCTAATAGATATTTATGTTGTGATAGTCGAATCCAATAGCCACAAAAGCTGCGATAACGGGGTTTTATATAATTTTTAAGAATATAAGGATAAGCTAGATAATTGACTTAAATTGTAATGATTATTACAGCAACTATCCTTTAAATTATAATGTCAATTTTTTTTTTTTAAAAAAAAAAACTAGAATGTTTTCATGTGATATAACCGCAATTGCTACACTTTTGTTTTTTTTTTAAATAATGATAGGAGTTATAAATTATTTCTATAAATTTGTGTAGAAATTAATGTACCATAAAAGCAGTACTATAGTAGCTGAATATCAATATTTGAAACTTTAGGTAAATTTCATATGAGCCGATCTTATATGCAGTAACTTTAGCACTTGAACAAACCTATCCTGAATCTTAATTTATTTACCCCATTTAAGCCCATAAAGATACAAACATATTCTTTTGAGATGAAAATATCAAGAAAAGGCATCTCATGTTTTATTTTTTAACAGAAAAGAAGTGGTACATAAGTATATTCATTATTTTATTTATTCCATACAAATTGCCAACTTTAAAAAATAATAAAAATCACACAACACTTAAGTGAAAATTTAGAATTACATTTTTTAATTTTCTTTGAGCCTCTCTCCCCCCCTTCCTCCCCCCACTTTTTAAATAAACCTTAGTGTTAAAATAAGAATACTTTTAGACATAAAATTTGGCAATTGCTAAACAGAAAAAAGCACACATAATGAAAACCACACTGAATCACGCAGAGGTCGTGGACCTTGCGCCAGCGTGTTGGAAGCACCCCTTGTTTATCCGCGGTCCCAAGTACGTAGAGGTAAATGCTCTTGGAATCTTTCTGTAGATTGATGTTGACAGCGTTTCTTCTATTGTTGGTAATGGAGTTTTCGGCCTTGTAATTGGTGTAATTGCAACACCGGTAGTTGACGTGGCTCTCCTGGTACATCGGAAAAGTCATGATTTTGCATTTTTGCTTGCTGGAATTTTCTCAGAATGGTACAACGCTTCATGTTTCTCTTCTTTATCTTGCTCTTTTGTATGCAGGCAAATACTACAGAGGAAAACGAACAAGTTGAATCATATACGAGACTACGACAGACTGGCTTGGTTCTAAATAGCTTCTTCACTGTACGTGCAGGATGGGCTCAATCTTATCTTTAAAATTCTGCACATTTTGTAATTATTCATGCGTAAGCAAGCATACATTAGCATAACAAATATAAAACGGTTATTTTATGTTTACCCCTTGATATTGAGATACTTCAAATTCACCTCAAAATGAATGAAAAGTCAAACATTTACCGTTCAAAAGATTAGGGTGAATGGGGGGCCACCTTGATGAAATTCTTCATCAAACATTTTGTATTCTTATTGCTAAAGGGGTGTGTGGTGATACGCTATATAATTTTTTAATTTACAAAGGGGTAAATTAAAATTTACATAATAATAATAATAACAATAAAAGGAATGTGATGATACAACTACAAACATTTCAAACAATATTGTACCAATAGTATCCCATAAATTAACGTGAAATGATATGATTGGTTCAACAAAAACATCACATGACACACATAATTTATTTTTTTATTACTACATATTTTAATGAATTAATAATTATGCCACCTCAATTTCTATAAAATATTTTAAAAGTGTATGGGCCTCTAATATTATTCATAAACTAAGCTAGCTAGCGCCAAATACTTAATTGATTAATGCGCACCTTTTCATTGAACAATTTTTGTATGGTGTCATTGAGGTTGCCTTCCCATCGTCCTTCATTATTGTCATCGTCTTCGTCATCAAGTTCTTCTTCGGTGAGTTTCCCTTTGTTTGGCTTTGGTGTGTACTACGACTCCTTGGGAGAAAATCTTCATCTTTAGGCAGTCTGACAAGTACTTGTTCCAAGGACGGGAACTCAAGAGTGCAATTACCCGAACAAAAGCTTGTTAGGCTTGGCAAACAATCAAGCCCCAAGTACTCCAAATTCCTGAAACCAATGCAATCTTTCGCTTCTTCTCCAACCTGCAGTTGTATGATTTCTTCTATCATTTTACAATCAGCTATCTTCATTGTTTTAAGATTCACTAGAGTTCCGGATGTTGAGAGCGTCAACACATTTGTCAACCCGTGCCATTTCAATACTTCCAAAGTCGTCAGATTTTCCAAATGCCACGAAGACGGTACTAATTTTTGCATCTTACTACATTCCGATATTACTTGACTTTCCAAATTCGTGAGAACTTTGTTGGATTCAGAATTTTCCTTCCGGAGATGCAACACCTTCGGTAATCTAAACAGCATTAAACATCTCAATTTGGGGAATGCAACCTGAAAATCAACAAAATTGAGTTGTAAATGAAAATATATAACTAATCCCGGCTGTCTTCCCAATCATATTTTAATGATTGATCACAGCATTTTATATCTAAGTTGGTTTTCATTTTCAGAAGAAGCCAAAAAAAAAAAAAATCAAATCAAATCAAATACCCTTTAAAAACAAAAATCAAATCTGATGGTAAATCTAATATCAATTAGCTAGGAAAGCAGAGATGTAACACATGATATAATATGTGGAAGAAATTACATAAAATTTTTATGTATCCCAATGGAATTGTTGGAATTCAGAAATAAAAGAAATACCATCATGCTTTTTCTGGCTTCTGGAACTCTACGGATCAGGATTTTTTGGTCTCTAGCTAACCATCGTGTATGGAGAAATGGAATTCAGAAGAATAATGACTTTAATATGACCTCAGATTCGTAATATTCCCCTGCTTAGTCCTAAGTTCTCTTCCGGTCTTACTGCAAGGTTTTAGCGTTTCCTCAATAAGACTTAAATGTAGGCCTTAGTTTGGTTTTGAAGTTCGTCTAAGACCTTGCCCTTGATTCTAACAATATGACTTAAATATTGGCCTTAGTTTGAGTTTGAAGTTCGTCTAAAATCTTCCCCTTGATTCTAACAAATTCTCAACGGAAGGTTTCGGATAGATTTGGGGGGAGCTCTATGGCAAATTTGAAAAGTTCCGGGGAGGGGTCTAATGAATTTCAAAACAACCTGACCTGGGTTATCTGTTTTAGTCAGAGGAAGGTGGAATTCTCTGAAATTTATTCTTTTTATTAAAGTAATCTTGCTCTTTTCCTCTATGGACATTTATTTATGCATATCCTACGAATTCACGTGGTTTCAGGTTCGTTTGGCCGTGGGACCTTTGCTATGTGCATTATTGGCGCCGAAATGATGATGGAAGTTATGGTAAGGTTCTTGATTCCCCACTTCTTGAAATTAAATCCATCTTTTCTGACACTAGAAATTTGCATACGCTGTGTTTTGTTATTGTGCAGTTGTGTTATTTCGCTCTAGGGAGCATGAGAACTGTAGTCCATAACCAGGATATGTACTAGCACATGTGGAGAGTTAGTTTTCTGTCCTTTCCTTTGGTTGATGTAGAGAATTAACATGTGACTGAGTCATGCCAAATTGCACTACTTGCTCACTGTATCCTGATTGCTTAGGTGAAGGATTCAACATTTGTTGGTGGTATGTATTTATGGGAAATTACAAATGTAGAAAGTTGAAGTAATAATGGTAGAATTTTATTGTTTAAGGTAATGTGTTTACAACTTTATACATAGAAAGAAAATAATAATAATAGGTAAACTGCAGAAACTAATGTGTACTTCAAGGCATATTACTAATGTTGCTTTGCTTAAGACATTATTTACCCCCATGTAACACCCCAAATCCAACACGTGCGGTGCACGCGATGAAGGAAGTTATTAATAAATCAAGATCCTTACATAAAAATCTCAAACTAATATTCCTTAATTTTTTAATCAAATAAAATCTACAAAACCATGTATTTGACACTAAATAATCTCTCACGAAGGTATAAACATAACAAAAGTCTCAAAACTTTCCAACTACAAGTTCATAAAATAAATGGATTTAAAAGAAACATGAGTTTATCCTTCTCTTATTCAACTCGAAAAAAGAAATGAATCTCTAACCCCAATGATAAACACACCTTTCAACAAGATATTTAATTTATAAAAAGTAATGACAAAGAACGAGTCGTCAATTTGGTAAGTAAAACCATTTCTAACACACTATGCTTAACGATACAAAAAAAATATTGCAAGCCTTCTTTTATCAAAGCATATATTATAATTCATAAAAAAATGTATTACAATAAGATCATATAAGTTCATAGTAATTCAAAATATTAGATGCATAGTCAATTATGAAAGCAAATAGTATAGGATATATGCAGAAGCCAAGAGTTTAGCTCATGTTACATAGTGTCACCTATATTCCTGGTGACCTGGCCAGAAACAGAATTAGAATCAGAATATCGTGTGCACACTCAAAACAAAAATCCAATACTGGTCCAGAGTAGATATGTATTGTATTATACGATCAGAATCAGAATCAAAGTAACTATGGACAATGAGCCAAAACATTCAAATTAGTTTTTCATATGTAATGACTTGTATGTGACACTTTATACTGTATGAGGCACTTCGCGGGGCTCTAGCCCTTGAGAGGTGGCCCCCATATAGTCTCGAGAGATGGCCCCCATATAGTCTCAAGAGGTGGCCTCCATACGATCATAAATAATTTAAATCGTACACAAACACAAAACATTCATAGCAGATTCATAAATGTCTATAATAATAATTTAGGCTTGCAAGTTATCTTATAAATAAAATAAAAAAGGTAATCATATAACAAAATAAATTACATTGTTAAAACCATTTATAATATTAAGTTAAAATCATTAAAAAAAACATAAATTTCAGATTTGATTACATAAACTAATATTAAGTTAAAATCATTAAAAAAAACATAAATTTCAGATTTGATTACATAAACTAATTTTGTTATGAAGAACAATTAGTTTTCAAATAACTATAAAAATACATATACTTATAGTAGTATCAAAATAATCTTACTTACCTAGTACATTAGGAATGAAGTTACTTACCTTGCTAAAAGCAATTATCTAAACACTCCTCTAAGCCCCTAACAGCCTCAAACATCTCCAATACCTTAAACAAATACAAGGTGTAACAACTAGCAACTTATTCTAAGAACCTGATTTTCTAATTTATACTTGTACAAGTCTGATTGTTAGAATTTTAACTCTTAATATAGAAGTCAGAATCACACAATATTTTGTAGAACTATTTTGGACATCCATGAGTATCTCCCATAAATTTTCCAAAAGGATCCGACATCAAAAACATTTTCAAAACTATTTATATCTTGATAAATTCGAAACTGTCTCACATTGCTTTAACTGGACAGTATGGATTCCAAGATTTTTATCAATTTATACATGAGTCAGAAAATTATGAAATTAAAAATTGAAGTACTAGATACATATAATAAATTCAGTTTAAAATTTCATAATTTTTGGAGTTCAGTTGGCCCTAAAAATAATTTTGTGAATCCGGTCATTCTGCTGGAATCATAATTTTCCAGTGCAACAGAGTCAGATTCGAAAATCCTTATAAAATTAAAAAAAAAACTCAAATTTTAGGAAAAAAAATTTATTCAATAAGCCCTAAATGTCTATTTTTCAGAAAGATAAGGTTCGTTTCAAGAATCATTCATAAGATGTATGTTTAATTTCGAGATATTCAAGCTGTCCACAATTGTCTAGTGTGTTTATTGTGTCCAGGATTAATAAACAAAACTCAGCAATAAATCAAAGCCCTAAAGACAACTTAAATTCATCCTAGATCATGCGTAATGGTCTGAAACAATCTAAAACCATGCCAATAAAACCTTAATAGAGTGATAGAAAAACATGTGGGGAGTAGAGAGAGTAGAACTTACCAATTCTTAAGGTTCTCCCCTAAACAAGGGTTTGAATCTTAGGGTATGAATAAGGGAGCACTGAGTAGCAGAGAAAATAGAAGAAAACATTAGGGTTATGGAGGAGGGAAAAGTTTGAATTTATAGGAAGTCCTAAGAAATTTTATTAGGTTTTGGAAAATATATTTGTTTTCCAAAAATTACCCCATGAGTAATCTTTATTAGTGGGGGTAATAATGCCACTTATAAATTCTAATAAAGTAAAATTCCTATAATTCTAAATTTATGAAAAGTTTGGCATTACACCCCACCAATTGAATTATGCACATGGGTTAAGGAAATACACCTCCATAATACAATAAAGCACTTAATTGATTGCTTGCATTGTGCATTGACGAAAGCAAATCAGAATACTCTCGAATGTTGCAAGTCTGCCAAGAAACAATACATTGTTTCAGCAGAAAACAATATTTGGTTTTGTAATGCACAAAAATAAGTATTTTATAATGAAATTCGTTTTAGAAAAGAGGGCTAAGAAAAGAGTGATGTGGGATCATTATTGCCATGTCTATATGGCCTAAGCATGGCCTCTATTTATAGACATACTTGTACCCCTTCATTTATGGCCATTAGATTAAAATTTAATTTTAATCAATGATCTAAATTGAATAATCACCATTTCAAATGAAATGTCACCATGAAAGAATGTATCTTTAAATGAAAAGATACTTCTTCGATAAGACACAATTAAATGGACTTGTCCTTATAATAAAACACCTTTTCTATAAGGCACAATTAATTTGAGATATCTTTACAAAAAGACATCAATTATTTTGAAAATTATTCCAACAACATTTCCCCACTAAAAACTCGAAATGGTAGGCCCAAAACACTGGTGCAACATCTTAAGTAGATTGATCTAAAAGGGAGGGGTGTTGGTTATGTGTCAATGTTTTAGCAACACTATCTTCTTCAGATGTAAAATAGCGTTGCTGGTAAGTTACTTGTATTTCACATTTTATTTTGCGTTGTTGTGGATTAATATGGTTATGCTAGGCGGCCATTTTAGTAATGTTTTTACGCGTTACTATATTTTCTCTCGCTCCTTTTCCAAGGAACACACACATACAGTAACCTTTTAATGAGGGATCTATCATTTTAATACAATGAGGAAGTAAGCCAAAAGGTAGAAATACACAAACTCCAATACAATATGCG
This sequence comes from Luvunga scandens, assembly GCA_030449905.1. Taxonomy (NCBI): domain Eukaryota; kingdom Viridiplantae; phylum Streptophyta; class Magnoliopsida; order Sapindales; family Rutaceae; genus Luvunga; species Luvunga scandens. The sequence goes on along the minus strand of JASUUG010000102.1, from coordinate 135,882 downwards.
TGTGCGTGTGTGTCTGATGGGTGTCGAAGCCAGCAAATATAAATACCTACTCTAACAAAATTGTGTATAGTGATTGAGCAGGGTCGTGTCCACAGAGATTGGTAATTATTAAATCCTTTTTAAAATGAAAATGTAAATTTGGGGGATTGTTGACAATAATGAAAATCAAATTAAATTAATAAGGATGCAAATTAAAGGTGTAATTCAAAATGGGAAAACTCTGGTTGAAGGAATTAATTCAGCTTTGATTCGACTACTGATCATCAATACAACTACAAATCATTACTGCTTATGAATAGACCGGTTATAGCTACTGAGACACTCTAATAGCCAATCTCTCCTTAATTAGTCGATAACCAAGGTACGACCGTTGGTTATTTCCCTAATCAATAGACAATCCTAGATACGATCATAAGATTTAATCAATTGACAGCCTGAAAAACTAGAGAGACCCAAATCCTAATTAACAAACGCATACGATGGTTCATTTAAATTAGATTATTTATTCCCATAACACAACGCACTGCTATGTTATTTGCCACAAACATCAAAATCTTCATACGATGAATCTTTCAATTGGCAATAGATTAAATTGATAATTAAATAGTGGCCAATTATCTAATTAACAAACATAATCATGACAATAATTCAGAGAATAAACAAATACCCAAAAAGTAATAAAACAATTAAAAGCACAAGAAAGATCTCACAGTAATGGTGAATCAAAGCTTCATTAACCTTCAACCAGAAAAATAAGTTTAGTTCCTCATGGAGAAAAAGAGAAAACCCTCAAAAAAATAAACACAATTGATAATCCAATTCTAATCCTCTCCCAATCCTTCTTTATCTCCTCTTTTATAGTTCTCTTAAAAAGGATAAAGATAAAAATATCCAAAATCTTATCTAAATTTACAAGAGTAGTAAAAATATAAAACACGTTAAAAAAGAAATAAAAACGTAAGTCCGCAATTGATAGCACGCGCCCACGCCTTATCAACAAACTTCTTCTGAAATCGACTGTCACGCGCCCACGCCTTATCGACAAACTTCTTCTGAAATTAACAATTTCTCCAAGAAGCCATTTCATCCTTAAACATCATCTTATAGCTCAATTTAGCACTAATCAATAGAATTGCACCTACAAAAATAAAACATAAGTAAATCACAACTATTAAGTGCAAAACATTGAATTAAAGGGATTAAACAATGCAAAATTAGTGCATGAAATGCACTATAACAAATTCCCCCACACCAAGATAATGCTTGTCCTCAAGCATATAACTCAAGAATAATCCCAAATCTTCCCTCAATTCTCATTCCAACTCATCCGAAAACAGTTTTAAGCAAGCGCACCTCAAGGATTTGAATCAATCAACATTCAAGAGACAAGGATTTCAAAGCATAGAATCTCAGAAGCTAGCATAAAGTCACTCAACCACCAAGACAATCTTTTCAAAATCCAAATGCAACAAAATTTAATAGCTCTCTCATTGATTTCACTCCATGCACTCAAAGTGTTTAGGGTATCATTTATGCACTCAAATCAAATCAAAGAATGCTATTACCATAAGCTTGCTCATATATCACATCTCAATCACAAAACATGAATTAAATGCAAAAAATCTAAGGGTTTTAATAGGGTTGTAATGGGGCTAATGGATTGACTGAAAAAGAAAGATCTATGGAAGAAAAAGAGATCAAAATGAGAAGAATGAACCCATTGAATGAACCTTATGACATCAAAATGTTTATTGCTGCTGAAGTCGTCAAGAGTTTTTTTTTTTCTTTTGTGTTTTTTTTTTCTTTTTTTTTTCATTTTTTTTTCATCTCTCTTTTTTTTTTTTTCGATGAATCTTGCACAATTTTATTCAAGCATAATGCAATTTGATGTACTTGAGAAACTTTTATTCAAGGTAGCAAAAGCAACAAAATATATCCAAACAATGAGTTCAAAAATCTCCTCAAATTAAGGCTAAAAAAAAAAAATAGGTAAATGGGTAAGTAGATGTAGAGAAGTAGATGGTTAAGGATCAAACAAAGGTAACAAATTAAAACAAATAAAGATCTTCGAGTGGAGAAAAAGAAAAGAAATGTGAAAATAGAAAAATGGAAAGAGGTTTGCCCTTATCATTTTAATGCATAAAATCCCGTAATGCGGCTTCAACGTGCATAACAAAGCAAGTTCTAGAATAGACAACCTAAGATTGATATTCACTCAACAAAAATAATTAGAGCAAAGTGGTTGCTCATAGGCTCAAATCCTCTCAAAATTGGTGAATTTACCATCAAATCATATGCACTCATCAAATGAATCAACTATCAATAGTGGTGAGTTATTCATTTAAGCAACTAAGACCAAGCTAATCAAAACTTGAATCTATTCATGCATCTCAACTCTCATCCAAGAAAAATAACACTAACTCCAAAATCATTCGAGGATGAGCAAAATGAAACAAAAACGATTTCATAAAAGAAAAGAAAATAAAAATGAAAATGATGCAACCAAGAATGCTACTCAAAATCATCTCAAAAGCAACAAAATAACACTTCCTAACATTAATATTGCACAAATACTCCCCCATACTAGGAACATACATTGTCCCCAATGTATGATAATCACAGTTCACATAACGAAATAAAGCATAGGAACAAAAAGATTAAAGGTAAAGAAAACGTCCCTGAATTGTCCCCATATCGTCGATGGGCTTGGCGAAAATGGTGGGTGGAATAGCAAATTGACGTCGCGGGTTGTGACTGGAACGGATCTGAGCGTGGATGGCGTGCATGACTTGTGGTAGGCTGAAGCTCGTAGGTGGCTGCTGGAACTTTAGAGCAATGAGAGTGGTTGTCATGGCTGTAGGAACTTGATCGGAGTGGCTTGTCTGGATCGTGACTGTGGCTGGCGTGCGTGGGCTCTGAATTTCAACGTGGCTGGAAATGGGTCGTGGATATCATTGCTGAAAAATTGTGGGTCACGGGTTGTGGTCGTTTGGATCCGATCTGGTTGGTGTTGCTGTGGCTGGATCGTGGGCTGCGATTGACTCGTTGCTGCAGCTTCTGGAAAGGTTTTGATGCGCGGGTTGCTGGGTCTGAACGCGCGGAAGTGGATGCACGGGTTGGCTGGGTCTCGCGGGTTGCTGGGTCAGCTGGAACGTGGGCGTGCATGGAGGTTGTGACGTCGGCTGGAGCTCGTGGGGAGTGGATAGAACGGATCTGGACGGTGATTGCTAGCTCACGGGTTGGCTGGAACTCATGAAGAGGCTGGCGTGCACGTTGGATCGGGTCTGGATGCGGCTGGAAGTCGTGAAGATTGCTGGACTGGATAGCGGCTGGAAATCGTTGAGAGGCGCTGCAGATCGTTCGTGGAGAGTGATGAAACGGCTTGTGGTTGTTGAAAATTGAAGCACAAAATCAGTTAGGTTTTTTTTTTTTATAAAATTAAAATAAAAACAATAAAATAAAAACTAAAATAAACAGTTGAAACTCTAAAAATTACAGAAGAACTTTTTTATTAAGCACATGGGCAAGCCTTAATAACTACTGTAATAAATTAAAAACAGAAATACTTATTAGTTAAGGCGTGGCACGCCTTATAACATACTGTAATAAATTAAAGGCAGAAGTATTTATTAGTTAAGACGTGGGCACGCCTCAACCAAAAATTTCTTCTGGCCAAAATAAGTATAGATATTATTTAAACAATCTAAATCAAAACCAAAAACTAAAAATGCACAAAAATTTAAAATAAACATTAAATCTTTTGGGTTGCCTCCCAAAAAGCGCCTTCGTTTTATGTCTTCGGCTAGACATATTTATGCCTCAATCTCCATAAATAGGACTCTCAAGAGCCACTTTCTCTGCAATATTCACCGAAAAACCTTCATAAAAAGGTTTTAAGCGATGACCATTAACTTTAAAAATTTTGTCATAGGTCAAACTCTGAATCTCGACTGCACCATGAGGAAAAACATTAGCAACAATAAAAGGTCCAACCCATCGAGAGCGTAATTTACCAGGAAAACGTTTAAGTTTAGAATGAAAAAGAAGAACTTTTTGACCAACAGAAAACTTTTTTCTCAAAATCATTTTGTCATGAAATGTTTTCATCCTCTCCTTGTAAAGTCGTGAACTCTCGTAGGACTCATTTCGAATCTCCTCCAACTCTTGCAATGCAGAATTTAAAACAAACTCTCTTTCTTCCTTTTGCAATCCTTTGATGCCCAAGCTGTTGTTTGAAGCAATTACCAATGAATCTTCAACATCCAAATCAAAAACTTCTTGTACTAAAGGATCAATAACATTCACAGAAAATACCGACTGTTCATCCTTAGGATATTTCATGGCATCATTCATATTGAACTCTATAACCTTTCCATCAAATTCCATAGTAATAGTCTCTTTATGTACATCCATTTTAGTCCTAGCAGTCTTAAGAAAAGGCCTTCCTAACAAAATTGGAACAGAATTAGAAGAATTATCCTCTTCCATATCAAGTACATAAAAATCAGCAGGAAAAACCAATTCATTAACTTGTACTAAAACATCTTCTAATACCCCATCAGGATATGCATTAGACCTATCAGCTAGTTGAATTATCACGCCAGTTTCTTTCAATGGACCAACATTCAAAGAAGAATAAATAGAACGAGGCATGACATTAATAGAAGCTCCTAGATCTAACATAGCCTTCTCGACTTTTACACTACCAATTTTGCAAGGGATAATAAACATACCTGGATCCTTGCACTTAGGAGGTAGTTTCTTTTGGAGAACGGCAGAAACATTCTCCCCCATGTGAACTCTTTCATCTCCTCTCAACTTCCTCTTGGAGGTGCAAAGTTCCTTAAGGAATTTAGCATAGCGAGGTATTTGTTTTATAGCATCTAATAAAGGAATATTTACCTCAACCTTGCGAAATGTCTTAAAGATGTCTCTCTCTTGTTCTTCCTTCTTGGATTTTGCAAACTGACTTGGAAAAGGAGGAGGTATCACCACAGGTAGGGGTTTCACTTTGCTAAGTGGCGCATCTTGAGATTGAGGCATCAATTTCTCCTTCTCAAGCTTATTTTCTAAGTTCTTTGTCACTTTCTTGCTAGGCTGTTGCAACTCCTTCCCATTTCTAAGGATGACAGCACTAACGTTTTGTTTTGGATTCACCTCTGGTTGTGAAGGTAATCTCCCTAGTACTTGAGACTCTAAGCGGCTCACTGTAGTTGCCAGTTGGCTCACTTGGTTCTCCAAATTCTGAATGCTTACTGTAGTTGCCTGCTGAAATTGTTGAGTGTTAGTTACAAGTGATTTAACAATCTCTTCAAGAGACATACCTGACTTGGAGTTTGACTGAGGAGGAACCGATTGGAATTGTTGTTGAAATCCCGACGGCCTAACTCCATAGCTGAAGTTGGGATGATCCTTCCATCCTGGGTTATATGTTTGTGCATAAGGATCATATCTCCTCTGAGGCATGCCCGGAAATCCTCCAACTACATTGGCTTGTTCGAAGGGTTCTTCTTGAAGTGTAGGACACATATCAGTTGAATGACTCATATTGGAACAAATGCCACATGTCTTCACCTGTTGCACATTACCTATAACAAACTTTTCCACAAGAGAGGTAAGTTTATCTAAACGTTGATCAATAGAAGAAGTACTTACCTCATTCACTTTCCTCGAAGTGAGATCTTGTCTATTGCCAAATTGTTGCGCATTGGCAGCCATGTTTGAAATCAATTCCCTTGCTTGAGTAGGGGTCTTGTTCACCAACACACCTCCACTAGCAGCATCTATCATACTCCTATCCATCAATGAAAGTCCTTCGTAAAAGTATTGAATGAGAAGTTGATCAGAAATCTGATGCTGAGGACAACTGCCACACAATTGTTTGAATCGCTCTCAATACTCATACAAAGTCTCCCCAGGAAGTTGTCTAATACCACATATGTCTTTTCTGATGTTGGCAGCTCTTGAAGCAGGAAAATACTTTTCGAGGAACTGCTTCTTTAAATCATTCCATGTTGTAATCGATCCAGGAGGTAAATAATACAACCAATCTTTAGCTAACCCATCTAAAGAGAAAGGAAAAGCTCGCAGCTTAATCTGCTCTTCAGTTACACCTTGAGGCCTCATGCTTGAACACACAACATGAAACTCCTTGAGATGTTTATGAGGATCTTCACCTGCAAAACCGTGAAACTTGGGTAATAAATGAATAAGACCAGATTTTAATTCAAAATTTACCTCTAGGTCCGCATATTGAATGCAGAGTGGTTGCTGATTCAGATCTGGTTCAGCTAACTCTCTAAGAGTTCTTTCTGCAGGCGCAGCTCTATCCATAACTTGTTCAACCAAATCGCTAGATGATTCAACCAAATTAAATACTGTATTTGTTTCAGAAAACAAAGGCGACGAGGATCGTTGCTTATCTCGCTTGGCCTGCTGTCTCAGCCGGCGAGCTGTCTTCTCAATTTCAGGATCAAACGAAAGTGTACCTGTACGAGAAGAACGAACCATAAACCAAGTAAAACGTAAAAAGGATTAAATAAATGACACCAATCCCCGGCAACGGCGCCAAAATTTGATGGGTGTCGAAGCCAGCAAATATAAATACCTACTCTAACAAAATTGTGTATAGTGATTGAGCAGGGTCGTGTCCACAGAGATTGGTAATTATTAAATCCTTTTTAAAAATGAAAATGTAAACTGGGGGATTGTTGAAAATAATGAAAATCAATTTAAATTAATAAGAATGCAATTTAAAGGTGTAATTCAAAATGAGAAAACTCTGGTTGAAGGAATTAACTCAGCTTTGATTCGATTACTGATCATTGATACAACTATAAATTATTATTGCTTATGAATAGACTGGTTATAGCTACTGAGACACTCTAATAGCCAATCTCTCCTTAATTAGTCGATAACCAAGGTACGACCATTGGTTATTTCCCTAATCAATAGACAATCCTAGATACGATCATAAGATTTAATCAATTGACAGCCTGAAAAACTAGAGAGACCCAAATCCTAATTAACAAACGCATACGATGGTTCATTTAAATTAGATTATTTATTCCCATAACACAACGCACTGCTATGTTATTTGCCACAAACATCAAAATCTTCATACGATGAATCTTTCAATTGACAGTAGATTAAATTGATAATTAAATAGTGGCCAATTATCTAATTAACAAACATAATCATGACAATAATTCAGAGAATAAACAAATACCCAAAAAGCAATAAAACAATTAAAAGCACAAGAAAGATCTCACAGTAATGGTGAATCAAAGCTTCATTAACCTTCAACCAGAAAAATAAGTTTAGTTCCTCATGGAGAAAAAGAGAAAACCCTAAAAAAGATAAAAACAATTAATAATCCAATTCTAATTCTAATCCCCCTCAATCCTTCTTTATCTCCTCTTTTATAGTTCTCTTAAAAAGGATAAAGATAAAAATATCCAAAATCTTATCTAAATTTACAAGAGTAGTAAAAATATAAAACACGTTCAAAAAGAAATAAAAACGTAAGTCCGCAATTGATAGCACGCGCCCACGCCTTATCAACAAACTTCTTCTGAAATCGACTGTTACGCGCCCACGCCTTATCGACAAACTTCTTCTGAAATTAACAATTTCTCCAAGAAGCCATTTCATCCTTAAACATCATCTTATAGCTCAATTTAGCACTAATCAATAGAATTGCACCTACAAAAATAAAACATAAGTAAATCACAACTATTAAGTGCAAAACATTGAATTAAAGGGATTAAACAATGCAAAATTAGTGCATGAAATGCACTATAACAGTGTCCACAACTTTTCTTTTAGCTTTACTATAAGATAGTGAATGAAATAATTGATAATGGACATTGGTCGGAGCAGTTGTGTAATTTTCAGAGGATTTATAAGATAATAAGTGAAATAATTAAGAGGCTGCTGTTATGGATCATTTAATATATGAATAGCTAGAAAAGTGGTCTAGTTAAACATAATTTTCAGAGGATTTTTTTAGGGTTTATTTATTGATCTTTTGTTAAATAATTTTTACTCTCCTTACCACTCTCAAGGATCGAACCTGGGTCCTGAAGCGTGACATAATCACTGCCAATTTACCCAACCACGCCCTTAGAGGCCATGGTTAATATAGCCTATACTTCTGTTTCTTCAAAGAAAAACCAAAACCTGCAAGACTCATCTATTCATCCGAGCTCATCTCTTGATCAGCTAAATGCTGCAAGCAAAACACTCTGTGATGATGGATGAATACTCTGATAAGGATGAAGAATTTCAATTAGCTAAGTCTGAACAAGAGGTTTGATTCATGCTTAAGTCCTCATCCTTTTCAAGGCTGTGCTGCATAAGTAACTATTCTTTTCTTTTTATTTTTCCTTTTTCTCTTGACGGATTAGAAGAAATTACTACCATTGAGATACTACAATGCAAATAACCTCTTGTGGTTCATTGAATCTGTAACACTCAGAGTCCTATTCTAAAAATATGTGGGTTGCTTCCGAAAAAGGGCTTTTCTCACTGATCTTTAATCTTCAAGTTTGTTTGTTTCGTTTCAGAAGGTATTAAGTTTCGAACTTGCTCTTTATCTTACTCTTTTGTAAATAGGCAAATACTACAGATGAATTATCAAAGCGGCTGATTAGTGCTGTACGTGTTTCTCATATAGAACTCAAGTCTGCTATCGTCCCAAAGTTGGAGCCAGAAGCATCACGACTGTGCACTACAAGAAAAATTATTTTTTGTGATTGTTGAATATAGTCAAAACAAGTAAAATGCCGTTGTAAATGTGTTTTTTCATCGGCTAACTGTAGTTGCTGGCTGTCGATAATAGTTTGGGTAGAAATACTTTTTTTCCAACAAGCCATCATAAATATGCTCTTTTCTAGCGATAATAGCCATGGAAAAATGGTAAATATATGTCAGAAATAATATGGACACACAACTAATGAACAATTTTTATGATCCCTTTGAGCCATCAAAAATACTATTTTCAATTGGCTCTTGTGGTAGCTATTGTAATAGCAATTTCAATTAAATATGACCATTGGAAATACATTAATTTTGATAGGGAAAAACAGCAAAAAAAACTAAACTATAGTTGGAAATACATCTTGTTCTAATTGATTTTGCAATTGAAACTACTACATATTAGTCGAAATAAGTAATCTTTGCAATTAAATTGTTCCATTATAAATAATGTATTCACCATCAGAAAAGTAATATTTTCGATAACATATCTTTGTTGGAAATTCTCTACTTTTAACAGGGATAGACAATTGAAAATAATCTATGTAGTTGAAATTTATTTTATTAATTGCCACTAGCAATTGGAACAACAATTGTTTCAACTGTCTAATACAATTGCTAAGAACATATGAATATTGAAAATAGATTTTATTCAACCAACATTATTATAAATGAATGAATTCTCCTAAACAATTCAATTGAAATTGTCAACATTCATATTGTCCAAAAACATTTCACAATAAAAAAATAAAGCATTAGTATATTATTCTCAAATGCCATGAATCATATAAATATCAAATATCATCAAAACCATCCGAATAAGCATCAACATTGTTTTCTGAATCGCCATAACCATCATCATCTAAACTTGCATCACCGTCATCCTTTGAATCAGCACCACCATTGTCATCTGAATCAGTACCACCAGCATCATCAGAATTTGCACCGCCATAATCATTTGCATTCAATTTTCCAGTTGGATCCTATGTACAAAAATTAAATGAATAGTTAAAATAATTAAGTGATAATGAATTATGTCAATTAAAAAAATTTGAGATTAAAAATAACGTTATACCATTGAAGAGGAATCCACAATAGGTTGAGAATGAGATTGCTTTGCTTCTAACTCTTCCACTTTTTTCTGTACAATAGTCAGTTACTCTTACACCACTTTCAAAGTACTCAACAAAAACTCCTCACGTTGTATACATTTCTCTTTGTTGCATGGTCGACTTGAAGTGGATCCATATACATCTTTAGTTTTGAGGCCTCCAAGAGCATGACCATGCTTAACACCTCCTGTTACATTAAGATATATATCCCATTGTTTTCTCAGCGGGACCTCATCAGATGACTCATCTAATTCATTCCTCTTTGATATCATTTGTGCCTTAGCAAAATATAAACACAATAATTAGATAAGTATAACACATCCAATAATGATAATAATACAGACATTTGAAATTAAAAAAAAAAACATACATGTAGTTCTTTCGCTTTATCACTAGGCCAAGTTCCATCATTTCGCACATGAAACATTTCAAAAGAATCTATTGGACTAGGCTCATTCCCATTTTGCTCAGCCTATCAATAAAATAACAATAATAATAGTAATGCATAATTAATTAATTCCTATTATAAAAAATGAAATATTAAGAATCAAAATAATTATTTTGTAACAGCAAAGGTAATCCTTTAAATGCACTTATATGATAAGATATAAATATAATGAAATTTATGACAGTTATGATCATTTACCAGTTCCTTTTTCTTCTTCAGCATCTTAACTGATCCAGTTGTATGCACTACTTTAGATGGTTTGTTACAGTTCGATGCACTTGTTCTACTAGATTTCTACACAAAAGAAAAAGAAATGATTCATTACATTCAACATTGTGAACTAAAATTATTTAATTAAGTTGAAATTAAATTTATTGCATGAGATTTAAATAAACCCAGTCATTAGATTTACCTACACCAAATCTAACCCACTCATCCGGGTCAAATTAATTTCAAACTTAGTGCACAGACTTATATATAACAAGAGTATGAATATAAAAGTCACTTTTATATGATTAGATTATTATATTCATTTCGCCTCAACTTTTTTTTTAATTTTTTTAAAAAACATTTTTTTTAGGTATACATACATGTATTTTGATTCCATTTTCATTGTAATTTCTCATTTACTTTGAATGAAAGTCAATGATGTTTTCAAATGAGAATTTTGCACCAAAAAAAGAAGAATAGTTAAGAGGAAATTTTATGCTTCTTTAGTTACTATTTTTGGAATGAGTGTAACAGCACTGAAGTTTGGTTACTTGGTTTCTTATTGTACTCGCAAACCAGTGAAACTGCTTGATTACCAATTGTGGCTCAGCTGGTTTCCAACTTTTTAATATACAGTAATTGTTCTTGTTCGATAGCTGCTGCTATTAAAACTCAACATTAACAAAGATACTAATAACTAACAAAGATACTAATAACAAAAAGATCATATGATGCTGCGAACAAAATTATGGGTTTATTTATTTCCACAAGATCTATAACATGGTTTTGACTACACGAAATTCTTTTAATTTAAAGCGTGCTGGTCTGAGAAGGTCAGTTTGATGGATTAATTCCTTTTAATAATGGTCGAGATAATTTTAATCTACTCATAAAAAATTCTTATCATGATAACGCCACAAATGTTATCAACATTGTCTTGTGTTGTTTCCTTTAGCTAAAGATCTTCTGTCAAAACAGGTTAGAAATCAAATGCTTAAAATACCAATTGAACGAATAATACAGAAGTTTAAACAGAATCTAATTGAATATTGCATGAAACATGAAACATCAATCCAAGTCCTTCCTTAAACGGATGAATGCATTAAACAAATCCGAAGTGTCTTGCAAGTTTGTAGCATGACCAAAAAATTGTACATGCGTTTGGGACTAAATTATTCAAGTACAGGAAAAACGAGCAAGTTGAATCATGTACAAGAGATTGGTCCGGTTCGAGGTAACTTCTTCACCGTACGTGAACGGTTGGCTCAATCTTGTCTTTAGAATTCTGCACATTTTGTAATTACTCGTGTAAGCAAGCATACATTACCACCATAATAATAATAAAGGGAGAGTAATAATAGGACCACAACTTGTGCACAAATAATATTGTATAAACTAATGTGACATAATATGATTTGTCAAACAAAAACATTACATGACCCTCACAATTTATTTATTTATTATTATTATTATTATATATTTTCAGTCAACCAATCATATTATGGCAGTTGCAAAAAAGTAATTGGCTAGATAGCGCCAACACTTAATTGATACTCACCATTTCTTTGAACAATTTTTGTACGGTGTCATTGAGGTTGCCTTCCCAACATTCTTGATCATCATCTTCTTCTTCCGCGAGTTTCACTTTGTTTAGCTTTGGTGTGTCTTTGACTCCTTGAGAGAAAATCATCATCTTTGGGCACTGTCTTGCAACTACTTGTTTCAAGGACGGGAACTCGAGAGTGTAATTACTCGAACAAAAGCTTGATAGGCTTGGCAAACAATCAAGTGTGAAAACCATGCAATCTTTCGCTTCTTCTCCAACCTGCAATTCTATGATTTCTTCTATCATTTTGCAATCAGCTATCTTCATTCTTCCAAGATTCACTAGATTTTTAGATGTTAAGAACGTCGACAAATTTATCAACCCATGACACTTTGATACTTCCAGTTCCCACAGATTTTCCAAGTACCACGAAGACGATACTGATTTTTGCAATTTACTGCATTCTAATATTTCTGAAGTTTCCAAATTTGTGAAAGCCTTGTTGGATTCGGCATTTTCCTTCCAGAGATGCTGCACTTTGTGCAATCCAGACAGCTTTAACACCATCAATTCAGGGAATGCAACCTGAAAATCAATAAAATTAAGCTGTAAATGAAAATATTTATCCAATCTTCACAGTCTTCCCAAGCATATTTCATGGGCAAGATTAATCAAGACATTTTATATTTTATTTCCAAATAAGTCTGAATTGCAGTAGATCCCAAAAATAAATATCAAATTGATTACCTTTGAAACACATAAATGAACTCTGATGTTAAAGCTAATATGACTTAGCTAGGAAAACAGAGATGTAACACATAAAATTGATATAGTTCATCACCTCATGTTACCAGGCATCTAATTAATTTGAGACCTTTTTATAATTCATACCATAAAGTTAGTTAATAACTGCAGTTATATTGTTAAATCAGATATAAATTAAGACAACATGCAGAAAGATGAGTCATTAAATTTGATTTTGATTATATTGAAATTACGTCTGTGCGAACCAAAGTTAAGGGAAAAAGAAAAATAATAATAATCACCTTTTCATCGAGCAAAGGTTGTACATGATCAGCTAGCAAGAAGTTCTCCTTTGCTGTCATGTGCAGTATATATGTAGAATTGGAGACGAATGTTTCCACATCAGGGCAATTCTCAATGGTCAGATTCCATGAGCAAGGCAGTTCAATTATATTCTCGGTGTAGTTGGAGAATCTTCTAAGTTTTGGAAATAGTTGGCTAATCGTGATAATATCTTCATTAGTATTAATTGGCTCTTCCAAATGAAGCACCTCTTCTAATGAATCACAATTCCTCACTTCCAGCCATTGCAAATTGTTCAAACACCGTAGCAGATTGGCTGGAATAGCACTCGACATATTTATGCAGTCATCCACTACCAGCTCATTTAAATTGTTGAAGAAGCTGACAGCAGTGCTTGGCCATGCCTTATTTCTCTCAAACGAGGAAAATGTGAGAGTGTCAATTCCCTTATGCCACGGAATCCAACCTACAGAAATTTACATTCTCTTTTTTAAGTTACCATACACATACACACATTAAACTTACATGTTTTTTGTTTTAACTTCAAAAAATAAATATACAAGGCAGATGTATATATGCAAATGTGCAAGGAAGATGCATGAGCATTTTGAGTGAAATCAATTAACACATACCAGTTAACACATCCTCTTCCTTTTTAGTCACTTTCACTTCGTACAGCTTTGGTGTGGATAAGATTCCCTGAGAAAAAGTCTTCATATTTGGACACCGTATCACAGAAACTCGTTCCAATGATGGAAATTCAAGAGTGTAATTCTCCAAACAAAAGCTGGTAAGCCTTGGTAAATAATCAAGTATCAAAAGTTTTAATTCGCTGAAAGCAATACGATTCTCCTTCACTTCTTCTCCAACATGTCCTATGATTTTTTCTATCTTATTGCACCTCGATACATTAAGATTCACTAGACTGCTAGGAATTCCAACCTGAAAATAAGCCAAAGTGTGTGTGTGTGTGTGCATGTACACGTATGTGTGTATGTGTGTATGTATGTATGTATTTATGTATTAAAAAAAAAAATGTAAGAGTAGAATTCAATTAGAGTCAAAGTATGTTTAAATCATACAATTTTACGCTTTATGAACATAACAAACGATGAATGTGTAGCAGATATTTTTTTTGTCAAGGAAAAAAGATTAAAAAAGGATAAATGAATAAAAGTGCAGGAACAAAGATAATGAAATGTATTTATCCTATTAGTATTAGGAACGCATAAGGAATTTTAGCTAGTTTTTAAAATAAATTCGCAAATTTCAAATAGTCCCTTTTTTTAAAAAAAAACTCAACCAAAACACTGCTTTCCCCCTTTTTCTCGATATATATTTACAAGTGGAAAACATTTTTGGAAAGCACTTCCCAGCACGGTTAAGTATTCCCAAACTCGAGGAAATTTCTTTTCAACTAGGGGTCAGTGGTTAATTAATGGCATTATCAATTCATAGCTAAATTAGAGATATTAATTAAATTTGAAGAATTTTCTTTTTCCCCAATCGAAATTTGAAGAATTAAGGAAAAGAGAAATATACATATGAAATCGTGACTATCTTTTAATTTCTGAAAATCGAATTTATTAAGCTTTAAGCAAAACAATTAATTGAATTATGTTATGTTGTTTGAATCATGTTTAAACAATTATATTGTTGATTCTAATGCATGGGAACATAAAAATTAACTTAAAATATAGATTTCATAAAGATGGTTCCAAGTACAATACTTGAAATAAATAACTAGTGACTGAATATTATTTGTAAACACAAAAATGATTAAAAAACATTGTTGGACGTCATTTGAAATAAAAAATTCAAAATGAATATAGCAACCTTACCAATGGAGGAAAAATATTCAATAGATTTTTACACTCATATATCTCCAAATTCTTCAATTTGCTAAAAGACTCTCAAGCAAGCTGGTGGTGCCATATTTTTCTCAATTTATCCATCCATTTAATCAATAGTACCTCCAAACTGGGAAGTCGTACCTGGCAGTTAAAGACTCAATAACTAATTAATCAATTAATGGCATAATCAATTGATAATTAAATTTGAGGCGGATATTAACTAAATTTGAAGACTCAAGGAAAAGACAAATTGTATATTGTGACTAAAATTAATTAAAAAAAAAAACCTTTTGATGGGTGTCGAACCCAGCAAATATAAATACCTACTCTAACAAAATTATGTATAGTGATTGAGCAGGGTCGTGTCCACAGAGATTGGTAATTATTAAATCCTTTTTAAAATGAAAATGTAAATTTGGGGGATTGTTGACAATAATGAAAATCAAATTAAATTAATAAGGATGCAAATTAAAGGTGTAATTCAAAATGGGAAAACTCTGGTTGAAGGAATTAATTCAGCTTTGATTCGACTACTGATCATCAATACAACTACAAATCATTACTGCTTATGAATAGACCGGTTATAGCTACTGAGACACTCTAATAGCCAATCTCTCCTTAATTAGTCGATAACCAAGGTACGACCGTTGGTTATTTCCCTAATCAATAGACAATCCTAGATACGATCATAAGATTTAATCAATTGACAGCCTGAAAAACTAGAGAGACCCAAATCCTAATTAACAAACGTATACGATGGTTCATTTAAATTAGATTATTTATTCCCATAACACAACGCACTGCTATGTTATTTGCCACAAACATCAAAATCTTTATACGATGAATCTTTCAATTGGCAATAGATTAAATTGATAATTAAATAGTGGCCAATTATCTAATTAACAAACATAATCATGACAATAATTCAGAGAATAAACAAATATCCAAAAAGTAATAAAACAATTAAAAGCACAAGAAAGATCTCACAGTAATGGTGAATCAAAGCTTCATTAACCTTCAACCAGAAAAATAAGTTTAGTTCCTCATGGAGAAAAAGAGAACCCTCAAAAAAATAAACACAATTGATAATCCAATTCTAATCCTCTCCCAATCCTTCTTTATCTCCTCTTTTATAGTTCTCTTAAAAAGGATAAAGATAAAAATATCCAAAATCTTATCTAAACTTACAAGAGTAGTAAAAATATAAAACACGTTCAAAAAGAAATAAAAACGTAAGTCCGCAATTGATAGCACGCGCCCACGCCTTATCAACAAACTTCTTCTGAAATCGACTGTCACGCGCCCACGCCTTATCGACAAACTTCTTCTGAAATTAACAATTTCTCCAAGAAGCCATTTCATCCTTAAACATCATCTTATAGCTCAATTTAGCACTAATCAATAGAATTGCACATACAAAAATAAAACATAAGTAAATCACAACTATTAAGTGCAAAACATTGAATTAAAGGGGGGTAAACAATGCAAAACTAATGCATGAAATGCACTATAACACCTTTTCGTCAAAGAGAGTTTGAGGTTGCATTTCAGAATGAATGGTGTCTTCTGGTGAGCTCGTAGAGAAGAATCTTAACATTTTGCTGCAACTAGCAATCTCGAGGTTTAGCAAAAAAGGGAATTCAACAACTAAATCTGAATGAATATTGGCAAAGCTCGTTAGTTTTGGAAGCCATGAGAGCTCCAGGGACTGTAGTCTAGGAAAAACCTTTAATTCAATCAACTTTCCTTCATCTCTTCCTGACCACCCCGCGGTGTCGACTACTCCTTCCATTGACTCACAACAGCTTTTCTCAAGATGTTGGAGTTGCAAAAGACTATTAACCATTGAATATGAAAACAGATACTTCATACTATAACAACCCTCCACGCTCACTTTTGTTAAATTTTGACGTGTTGTTGATATATGGCCTTTTTTTTTTTTTTTACTCTATAAAGGTTGGAACAGTTGCAGCAAATGGGGATAGGCATATTGAAGAGCTCGTGGCTAAGGCTATTGATGAAGTTGGACCAGATGGGGCATTTATCATCTCTGTAAGTTACTTGTTGAATTTTTACCATCCTTTCCTCTTTCATTATTGTGAATGATTTGTTGTTTGGTTCTTCTAATTTTATTACTTTTTGTTTGAGATTGATTTGTCATGATGTAGCTTTTTTGTTGCCTTTACAATCCCTTATTCTTTAATTATTGTGAATGATTTGTTGGTTAGATTCTTCCACTTTGATTACTTTTGGCTTGAGATTGATTTGGCATGATGTCGTTTTTATATTTCCTTTATTCGTTCTGTCTATCACTTTTACAGAAAATTTGCAAGTTTTTTACTGTTCTATCATCTCTGTAAGTTACTTTTCAAAAACAATAATAATAATAATAAAAATGTTCACCCATTGTTGGTGTTTCCTATCTTCAATTCAATGGCAGCAGATGAATTGGAGCATAAGAAAAAACAAGAAAATGAAGCTGATAAAATGGGAACGAGAAAGAAACCTTCATAGGAGTTCTTATTTAAAGAGAAAAGGTGCTTTACAATTGAATTTGGCACCAATATTAACAAGAGAGTTTCTTTCACTTATTTCATAACCTGGGGCATTTTTAATAATAAGAGATACTTTAGGGTAATCGATAAAAGTATTCCTCAAATTTTATTTGTGTTTTTTGCTTGAGTTGGATGTTATAGCCTGTGGTAAGTGAAAAATAGTATACGATCATGTACTTTACTTCTGCCTGTTTGTCTTCCCATGGGTCATATTCTTTGTTGACAATGATATTTATTCCTATTCCTTTTTCATAAAGTTCTTGAGTGATTCAAATATTTATCCATGTGTTTTTTCTTCCCTCCCTCAAAACTGTTGCAGGATAAGATAAAGTCAAATAACGAATTAGTGTTTGATAAGGGGATGAGCTTAGACTTTGGCCTTATATCCCCTTTCTTCATCACCAATAAGGAGGAGGAATCCTGTGTACGCATTTCAATATTTTTTAAAAAATCACTAACTTTGTGATTAATATTTTTATTATTTTTATTTTTGTGCATTTGTTATCAGTTTAAAAAGGATGGCATTGGTTTTACCTAAATGCGTAAAGTTGTATCATTATCGTCATTACTACAACAGTTTGTTTTATTTCTGCCAGGTTCTCAGAAATCCGTTCATTCTAATCCATGAGAATAAGATTTCGAGCAGTGAGATATATTGCGCAGTGGGGGATTTGGGAATTAAATATGGAGGAGGACTTGTATACAATTATAAACGTTAATCTTATTTTGTGAGAGATTTTATTGTTAGTTTTTTTAAACTTATTTAGTAACAAATTTTATTGTTAGTCTTTTTTTTTTCTTTCTTCTCAGAATTCCTTGTTGGTTATTACGGGGGATATTGAAAAGGATGAGATGACATGTCTTATTGCAGTCTGGGATTTTGCTGGATCAAAGGTAAACAAAGTTTTGGTGAAGTTAAAAAATATTCTACTTAGATGAGACCCAACAAGCTTGATCATTTGTCAGCGATCAACATCAACATGTGAAGATGGCTAGGAAAATTTACAAATATCAGACGAGATTACAAATAATACGTGATAGATTGCAGCTGAAAAATGATGAATGGTTGCTTAAACTGTCATATGTCATTCAATTAGTCGTTATGTATATAATGTTGTTTCATGTATCAGTTAGTTATGATGGGTTTTTTAATTGGATGAAGGTTTATATTGCTAAACCTCATAAATATTAAGAAGATCAAAAGGGGCTCATGCAGGACCTTGCCATTCTCACGGGAGGCCATGTTAATGCGGTACTAATCTACAGTGTTACTAGTTTTGGCTTGCATCAGGCCAGGGGTAGGTTTTGTTATAAATATAAAATACATTTTATATATTTTAGCATGAAAGGCGAAATTACAATAGAAAAAAAAGACTTGATAATTTCAGATACGGTCATACGGGTTGGGGGATTAATTGTTTCTCATGTGCTTTTTATCTTGTTTGTTTGTGATACGGTGGTATCGTACGTGATCGAATCCCTCGGAAAGGTGCAGGTGCTTCCAGATTCAAATCATTATCTCCCCTCACTGAGTTGTAATTTTTTTTTTAATCGTCATTTTTTGTTTATGCCCATTAATTAATTGTTAATTACACCTTGAAGGCAGACTCTGGTAAATTCGTGAAGCTAAACGAGATAGAAACATGAACTTTGGAAACTTTATTTGAATCCTTTTCTAATTCATACAAATTCAACCTAAAAGATTGTCCTATACCCGAAGACAACTAAAAATAAATTAACTGGCATCAATTTAATTAAGTTGAATGTTTTATCAAATTAAATTTTATTAAATTTTTAAACATTTTATAACTCCATTCCAACATTATATTCTATATATAATTATTTAGATGAAATATCGGAAATTTACTTATGTAGTTGCTTCCATAAAATCTTTATCAAAATAATAATAATAATAATAATATTAGTAATAATAATAATAAGCGTACAACAAAATATTTTTTTCTACAGTAGTTACGTACACTTAGTTTGGACCAAATTACCTTTAGAGCATTGTTCAACATGGAGCTCACCATCTCCAGCGTCCCCTACGTCACAACCTCCAACGACAATAGCACGAGGACCGACTTTGACTTAAGTGTTTGGCTCCATTACACTATTACAACAAATTTCAATTGATTGGTGGTTTATTATTGATAGATGAACAATATTAGGATAATGTATTGGCATGAGCAATCAAAATTTTCTTAAGATTAATGTTTACAAGACATGATACGTTAGGATTTTGTTAAAATATCTCTTAGAACTTCTTTTTTTTAATTATTCTAATAAAATTGCTGAATTATGCCCTCAATTATACACTCTTTAAATACCAAAATCACTTACTAAGATGAATTCTATACCCATGAAAATTTTTTAGCTCTTTCTGAAATCATATGTTGTACAACTTTCGTCCAGCTCTTCTTTAAGAACGTTTAAAGTGGAAGCCATTATGGTATAATTAAAAAAAAAGTCATGAACTCTTCTTTTAAAAAAAAAAAAGCTTGAAAGGTAAATTATTGCATGGCACATATTTTATAGAGACTCTTTTAAAAAAAGAAATTGGGATATTATCAAATGCCCACCTAATTTGTTTAACATATCACTTTGCCATTAAAGTTTTCTAACAAATATTTTTTTCCAACTTATTTTTCTTTTCCATTTTACTACCAGTTACTTGGCTTCGGTTAAAAAATGATGACATCACAGGAGTATCTATTAAGGTACTTCAATTTATTAATTTAAAACGACAACGATGATTTGATACAAAATGGAAAAGTCATATAGTAATTTAATAATTTCCTAATAAATTAGGTGGTGCATTGATAATTTTTCAATAAAATAATACAATTATTTAGGATTATTAAATTAAATATTGTAAGTAATATGTACTTAATAAATTGATTTAAATATCTAAATTCAACTATTAAAAGAATAAGCAACTAAGATAAAATAATTTTCTTAAAATAAGTATCTATTTTTATTAAATTTATTATTGTAATTTATTTTTATTTATTAAAATTGATATAAATATAAATACTAAAAAAATTAGTTTCTTAATATAATCATTTATTTTCAAAAGTTATAACATTGAAACTATTTGATTTTCCAAATCTTTGGCTTTGTAACTTTTTCTTTTTTTAATTTTAGAGGAGTACAAAATCATTTTGCTACACACTTAAATTGTTCAAGGGGTAAAATACTCTTTTAGTAAAAATTCTGTTAATTTTACGGTGCATTAGTAATACAATTGATTCTAATTTCAATTATTACAGTTAAAGTAAATAGAATCTCATTTCCCATTCCAAATTGCAATTTGAGATACTCGACCCGGATTAAAACTTGATTTTTTTAACTCCGAGTCCAATCTAGGTTAAACCCGAAAAAATTCGTGTTCCCGAAATCTTGATTTACAATCCAAATAAGTGATGAAATGGAAAAAATGCTTGCGAAAGTTTTAGAAAGAATTCAAATTGCATAATTTCAATTCAAAGCTTGCAAAACCAGAACATATTTCACATATTGCATAAGCACCAATGAATTGAAAGATCATCAAATCTTAACAACCGAGACAAATTGAAGGATTATAAAATCTTAACAACATAGACAACTTGTAGATAAATAAATAGAAATGAATCATGCTTTAAGGATAAAAGCTGGCCCACGTACTATTAAGGGTTAATTTCGAGCTACTTCCTAGTGAAGTGATAATCTTCAAATACCCCCTTACTATTAAAAACATCAAACTACCTTTTAAAACTTGTTATCTTTAATCATTGACCGCCATTGACTTATAAAAGTATTAAAGTATCCATAACTTAATAGAATATTCTTGTAATGACTTTGTAATGTCAACAAAAATAATTGATGCATAATAAGTCATTGGAAATGTAAAAAGTTAACTATTAAAATATTAATATGTAGACAATAAATAAGTGATTAAAAAATTAGGTGTGGAAATGACTTCATGGGCTTGAAAAAATAATTATTTTCCTTCAGTTAGGGAAATTACAAGGCATGTCATCATATGCAAATTACAACAATGGCATAAAACTCAAATTTTTAATATTTTATAGGTCCATCTGTAATCGCGGCATGTTATAGAAACTACACATGTCCCACTAGTTCAAATTTCAAATTGACTGTGCACAACATTGTCTTATTATTACAAATGCCCCTGTACACAAACTACTAGGCCCAAAGCATCCAAATCCAGCCATTGTTGTAAAAGCTCCAACAAAGTAATGAGAATGCCATCCTCTAGGGGAGGCTCTAGTAACTTTTTTAATGAAGATGAAGAAGAGAAGTTGCAAGTGAACGACAAGGTCATCAAATTCAGAAATAAACTGTGTACTGACTATGGTGAACGAGCAACAATAAAAGTTTCTAAATCTTCTACAAATCCCAATAGGCTTTATTATGAATGTGAGGTCAGGCTGTGATTACTTCAAGTGGTGGGAACCATCTAGCTTTGAGTACAAAGTGATTGCAAAAGGGTTGGGTGCGTTGCAAGATGAAGAAGAGAGCCAAATTTTCCATCATGAAAATAAAAAGCTCATAACAATGACCACCAAGCTTGTTGCAAAACTAGACAAGAGCGTGCTGTATACCACCATTATAATGCAGTTACTATGTATTATGTACATTTATCATCTTGGGCAGAAAATAAATGAATAAGATAAATACAAGGCTTAAAAAATAGAGTTAAATAAGTAGAGCACAAACATAAGTAATCAAAATGATATATTTCATTATCAAAAGATGTAGTTCATTACATTGATAGCACATGAACTGTTATTCTTATACATGTGTATGTTGCAATCAATATTTCACAAAGATTCAAGTGAATGCCTACACGCTTCTATTGCTGCTACTCCTATCTTTGTCCACAATATGAATTGCAACACACCTAAAAATTTAGACTGAATTTCCTACTTTCCAACTGTCATATTCATTCACTGCCATAATATATTATTATAGATACAAGATTACACAAAATGACCAGCATTATTTGTTAATGGTGAATAAGTAAAATGAATGATGCTGCCCTATGCCTTTACCTCCAGCATACTCTACAACATAGGAAATTCAAATACATCATTGTCGGGCATTTGAACCCAACAGCATAATGAACAACTTACAGCAAATATGAAGGACTCATTTGCCCTTTGAATCTCCCTTTGTCTTTATTATAGAAAGGCCTGATTGCGAAGTGCCTCTTAAACTAGTTATTTCTTCTATAATTTGAATTCCTTTTGCAGGTGGTGTTCCAAATGCAGTTTCTAATATTTATTCAACCAGTCATCTATTTGCTGAACCTTTTGTTGGTACTTATATTTTGACCAGCAAACAAAACACATTCATGAACATATAATGTAGAAACTTATAATATATGTTATGTAAAAAATTCTAAGTGCAAAAAATTTATCTACATACAAATAGAGGAAGAAATTTATTTTTATTTTATTAGTCAATGAAGATTAAAGAAAATATAGAATGTAGAAATTGAAATGTTACTGTTATATATTTCAACTGATAGTAGAGCTTCAATTTGTACTAGAAAAGCTGCTAAAGTATGTCAACTAACATGATTAAAAAAGCAAACATGTTGCTAAACGTATTCATCAGGCAAGTACCATAACTAACTCTTAGATAAAAGGAAGACTAACAAACTTTAACCAAAATAAAATAAGAGTAGTAAATAACTTAAAATTGAAGCTATAACAGTTGCTGCACTAATTTTAAGTAAAGTTTCTCATATCATATTGGCGTTAAATCTATGCTAAAATATATAAAAACTAACTTACATTGACAAACAAACAAAATTATTAACTCCATCTTTTAGATATTGAACATATGTCATGGCTTTGAATATAAATTTTAAACAAATTTGATGTAGTGTGAGCACTTCCTATAGCAGTAGATGATTGTGTTGGTGTTGTTATTGGTGTCGATGTAGAGGAGACGAGAGACAAAATCATATAGTTATAAAAAATTAATGAATACTTATTTTTAAAAAATAAGTAAATATGTGATTAAAAATAAATTTTTTTATAAATAACTATTACACCCATGCCTTGTTTGCATTAAAATTATTTTCATTCATTAGATTAAAAAATATCAAAATCTGATGTAGCATATGCCTTTCCCTCTGCAAGATGTCTGCTCTTTTTTTTTCTTTATATATATATACGCCAAAGTAAACATGGGTTTTTTATTGAAAAAATTAAAAAGAAAAAAAAGTGACCTAGCACCTTTCATATTAAACTAAACTCTGACTATATAAGAAGCCCTGGGTCTAAGTCGCCGTCTCCAAAGGTAAAGCTGAAAGTGAGATAAAGATAACATATTTCTATTTCTCTTGGTAGATCGAAAGAGTCATGTTGAGATTAGGCTCCAAAGTGAGGTACGTATGAATGTGCTTATTAGATTTAACTTTGTTTTAAAACATGTTCTGTTCTCAGTTTTTTTTTTTCAATCTCAATTAATGTAGGTTGGCTAAGAATAATTTCAGTCTCTAGGCGGTGAGATTAATTTTCTGATTTTTCTTTCTTTTTTTTTTAATTTCTATTGGGTATCATCGACTTATTTTAATTTATTGGATTTGTAATATCAGGCTCAGGTTGCTTTTAGATTTAGTAATGGTTCTGTTGCTGGCGCCACTGACAGCTATCCTCATATCGAAGAAAGCCTTTTCAAAGTTAGCAACTCTCACTCATTCTTAATCTCTAAAATCATAACCTTATCTATTTTCTAATTAATTCATATGTAACAACAGTCATGCTTCTTTTATTTTCACACAGTTATATTTATGTAAATTAACTTTATCGGAATTTTTTGAAATTGGTTCTTTTTGTTTCTTCAATTAATTGATTCCATCTACAATATTGGTTTTTTTTCCTAGATGGTTGCCTAATAATGTTATTGTTTACTGGCGTCTTAGGACTTTGGATATAATGATTTCCCTAGCTATGGTTTACCAAACCCCCAAACCCTGCACGCAATGTGTATGATCATTACGAGTGGTGGTCCTCCTTACAACTGTTCTTAGGTAAGAGTTGATGCATGGATAAATTGTTAGTAATTGTCAAATGGTTTTAGGTGTAAAGCAAGTATTTTGGTTAAATATCCAGCAGATTAGCACGATAACTTATCGGTGTTTGTATTTTAGTTCTAATGAAAATTACACATTTCATGTTTGATGTTTCTGTTTGTATTCTACAAAAATACACCAGTCATGTCCCAAGCCATGTATGATGAACAAGAAAAGGCAGCGGTTGTTAGAATAAATGCCTATGATCTACTACACAGTATTGAAATGGCTTTTCAGAAAGTTAGAGACCACTTGATGTTTCGCACAGCGCAACTGGTCTTGTTATTTAAAGAATTTATCCAGGTTTTCGTTTGGAGTTCTGTGTAGTTTCAGAGTTTTGAGGAGAATTGTACATATATAACTGATTGTGAGGTGATTTAATTTGATGTGTTGTTGATGTATGGCTTTTTTTTTTTTTACTCTATAAAGGTTGGAACAGTTTCAACAAATGGAGATAGGCATATTGGAGAGCTCGTAGCTAAGGCTATTGATAAAGTTGGACTAGATGGTGCATTTATCATCTATGTAAGTTATTTGTTGAATTTTTTTACGATCCTTTCCTCTTTCATTATTGTGAATGATTTGTTGTTTGGTTATTCTAATTTGATTGCTTTTATTTGAGATTGATTATCATGATTTACATCCTTCTGTTTATCATTTTTTCAAAAATTTGTAAAATTTTACTACACTAATTGCCCTTTGTTGGTGCTTCCTATATTCATTTCAATGGAATTTGAGGATTTGGAGCATAAATAATAATAATAAAAAAAAAAAAACTGGGTCAATAAAAATGAGAACGAGAAAGAGACCTTAGTTTGGAGTTTTTTTTATTTCTAGAGTTCTTTTTTTTACTTTTTTAAAAAAGCATATGATTAATAATTAAATTTAATACTAAAGATAACAAAGTGGTTTCTTTCATTTTTTTTTTGTAGCTTGGGGTACTTTTAATAGTAACACATACATTAGAGTTGTTGATAGAATATCCTTCAATTTCTTTATTATTTCTTTTTTGGGCTTGAGTTGGATGTGGCATGTGGTTAGTGAAAAATAATGAGTAATGCTATGCTCACTTGGTTGGGATACTTAGCTTGTATCCTAACTAATGTGTCACCAATAGAAATTCACCATTTGGATAAGTATTTATAAGATCTAATAACTAACTATCACTTGAGCCAATCAAATAATGCCAGATTAGTTGATATACGAAGTAAGTATCCCCACTAAATAAGCATAACGTTTTTGAAAAATCATATACAAGCGTACACTTTACTTCTGCCTTTCTTTTTTTTTTTTTCCTATAGGTCATGTTCTTGGTTGACGATAATATTTATTCCATTTAGTTTCGTAACATTCTTGAGTCATTCAAATATTTATCCTAGTGTTTTATTTTACTCCCTCAAAACTGTTGCATGAGAAGATAAAATCAAATAATGAATTGATGTTTGATAGGGGAATGAGTTTTGACTTTGGCCTTGTATCCCCTATCTTCATCATCAATATGGAGGAGAAATCATGTGTAAGCATTTCAATGTATTTTTTTTGGTTAAATCACAATATTTGACATAATGTTATTTCACTTTCTATTTAAGTTCAAAAAGCCTCACATGTTATTGCCCGATGCAATAATTTTTGTTTTTGGTTAAATGGGATTGTATTGGTTTTACCTAAATGCATGGCGTTGCATCAATATTGGTATTGATGCAACTGTTTGTTTCATTTTTGTTAGGTTTTCAGAAATCCGTTCATCCTAATCCATGAGAATAAATTTTCCAGGAGTGAGATTTTTTGTGCAACAATGGAATTAAATCTTAAATTTGTAAGAGGATTAATTTTTAATTCGGAAAGTTAATCTTATTTATTCACAAATTTTATTGATAATTTTATTTTTTTCCCTTTTTTTTCCTTTCTTCTCAGAGTAATCGACCATTGTTGGTTATTACGGAGGGTATTGACGAGGAAGAGGCGGCATCAATTATTCTAGACAGGAATTATGTTGGATTGGAGGTAGATAAAGTTTTTGGCATAAACAAATATTCAAGTTGGATGAGACCCAATAATTTACATTAGCTTAGTTACATAATGTTGTTTCATATATCACTTAGACTTAGTAATTGTGGGTTTTTGAATTGGCTGAAGATTTATATCACAAAGCCTCATGAATATGTACAAGATAAAAGGGCGATCATAAAGTTCTCACAGAAGGCAAAGTTCAAACAGAAAATTTTCCCACTTTATTTCCCATTTTTTGCATAATGCTTTTTACGTTTTATGTTTAGTTAGTAGCTGAAGAGTCTGATGTTGACCTTTTCCCACCTCATGTATTATGTTTAGGTTGGAACAAAAGAAATTTTTGGCTTTTGCAAAGAGGTGAGAGATTTGGTAATATGGCATAATCTACATTAATCGTGTTTTACTAGTCTTTGCCTTGCATCACATTCGAACCCTTTTCATTTTTACAGGTTAGAGCAACATATGATTTAATGGATGTCCTTGTTGGGTCTAGTAGGCAAGCAGAGGTTGAAGAAATATGTAAACAGGTCAGTCGTGTCTCTTTTGACATGTTTTAAACAATTTATCAGACTCTACGTTGCACTTACTAATTATTCAACATTTTTCTTGTGATTCTTGTTATAGTTGAAAACTGCAATTGCAGCCAGCACATCTTTTAACGAAGTAAAGTTATTAAGAGAGAGGCTTGCTAAGTTTTATGGTGGGTCAGCTGTTTTTAAGGTTTGGCAGTTTGAAATGGACATTTTTTTTTTTTGGACAAGGTTGTTTTGATGTAAATAGTAAGGCTTGTGGAGGCGGTAAAAAGGATGTGCACAAAAAGAATAAAGGAGTTTGTAATGCCCCAGAAGCTTCCAAAGTTGCAGTGAACGCTGGAATTTTACTGGGTAAATCTTCTGACTATATAATTGTGTTTCGCTCATTTGGATAAATGTTCATTTAGTTCTTAAATTTTGAGTTAAGTGCCTATTTAGTACCTATATGTAAAAAAAATCTTAAAATACCCTTGATATTAATTATGTTACACTAATGCCCTTGTTTTTTGTTTGCTTTTACAATAATATCCTTAGAACAATCTTTACATTAATTTTTATTTACAAAATTTACCAAAATTAATATCAAATTAACCTTAAAGTAAAATAGTGGCAAGAAATTTTAGATTAATTTTTTGCTTTTAGGGTTAATTTGATCAATTATCATTATTTCTTTTTATTAAAGTCTCTAAGATTACTACAAGGATCTTTTTGTAAATGTTGAGTAAAAGTAAGGGCAAAAGTATAATATATTTAACACCAAGGATGTCCTGAGACATTTTTTAACTGAATGAACATTTACCATTTCATTTTATTGAGTTGATGAATCACATTTATCTCATTCTAATTTATTTCAAGGCGGTGGGGTTGCACTTCTGCACGCCTCAAAGGAACTGGACAAATACCAACTTTCACACTCTTATCCTAATATACAGCTTGGTGTTCAACTTTTTCAGCATGCACTTAAGGTATTTTCTCTCCTCTAATATGAGAGGCATTTTCTTTAAACTCATCTTTAACTCTCTAATTTAGAAAATAACAATTATCAGGTCTTTTTGTGTAGCACGTTTAAACTTCACCATTTGTGCTCCTCACCAAGTCACCATTTGTGCGCCTCACCAAGTCCCTAAGCACACTTGTGGACGGGTATTACGGTGTTCATGAGGAGCAAAGCCGATGATGATTGTGTCTTTAGCTGGGCAAAAATGTTGTGATCTTAATTTATTACTAATCAGTCAAGTTACTATGGGGCAAACAGTGAGTGAAGTGCTTGCCCAAATGTTGTAAGTCTAGTTTTGTAACTCTTTGTATTGTCCTCTTAATTCATATTTAGTAGGGTTATCAAAATTATTTGTAATTTGTAAATCCAACCATTTGGGTTGGGTAGCGGACATGAAACACCAGTAAATTTAATTGGTGGTTGGAGATAACAGTGGGCATTGCAGGATTTAGGTTCAATGCTGGGCTTGATTTTTTGTTAATGTTTTAGAAATATACAATTAGTAGTTATTGGATAAGAATATAAGACTTATTAAATATTAAGAGTATATTTCAAAAGACTGTAGTGCAATATGTTCCTAAATGCCCCATTCCCTAGCAAAATTTGCTTTAGGAAGAAATACATCTACTATCTAGTCAAAAGTAATATCAGTAGAAGTTGCAAATGTAACAACCGTTTATTATATATATATATATATATATATAGTATTTTAGGTTAATATTTTTAAGGGTATCTTTAATTGATTTGATTTTATTCTATTGTACCAATTTATTTGATACATTTTTAAATAAGGAAATAAAAATTCTTAATAGGTAGGGATATTAAATGATTGGCTAATAAAAATCCCTCTTACATTATTTATTTCGTATTTCTTAAAAACCCTAGAAGCTAATAAAGAAAAGAATACAACAGCCTCTATAAGAATAAATTCATGTTTTTGAATAAGAAGAGGGGAAGATTTTAATTGTGTTCCTATTTCCTATTAAAGGAGTTTTTGAATTTTAATTTTGTTATGAAGGTAGGTTAAAAAAAATTTATATTCCTTTAAACTTCTTGTTTTGATTGTGATTTTATGTGATTGATTAAATGAGTTTGTATGTGTTGTATTGATAAAATTTTGGAAGCATGATCATTTATTTATTTATGTGTTATTGAGTGGAGATAGTGCTATTATGTTATCTTGGAAACTGTGAACAATATATATTAAACCTCATACAACTGCTGTTTTTATTGTGTTTCATGCACAAAACTTTATAAATTATTAAACTAGACATCTTTTTCTTTCTAACCATATGTTTATTTTTAAGAAACACATCACATATTAATTGTTTTGATTTTTTGAATTTGGAACACTGGTGCTGGAAAATTTCGATTTTCAACAGCAATTCCCATTTCTATAATTTATTTCATAATCCAAACGACTTCTAAAAATTCTGAGAATTTTTATTACTGTACATATATGTCTAGTTTCTGTGTTTTTAATTTCTTAATTTTTGGCTTTATATAAAAATCATTAAAAGCAGCAATCCTGAAAACTGTTTTCCAGAGTTTCGAGGGCTGATATTAAAGTGAGTGAGGGTTACTATTTTTGCCTTCTAAAATTTAATTCTTACTTCTTATTGTCTCCTCTAATTTTCAAAAGTGGAATTGATATTTTTGGACATGTATAACTAAAGTTATGAATTTTTAAAGTAGTAGTTCTCTATTTATACCATCACTGGACAATTTCGATGTGTTTGGGGAAAATTAGTTTCAGAGATGATTATGAACTCTAATTAGTCTTGTTAAATTTTATATTGGTTGCCAACATGTTTACTGTGGCTTTTTGTGATATATAAGATTTTTTCGACATAGTTATACCTTGTTGAAAATCAGTTCCTCTATAATGGTTTAGTGTAGTTAGTGAATCGATGTGCTTAAGTAGGGGTTTATGGTTTAAGAAATCTTTTGGGTTTTCTTATCAAGGTTAGAATTGAATAAGATGTTGGTAAGAATCTTGTCTTAATAATTATAGGTTAAGAGTGAGCTTATGTGACTGGGGTTATTGTTGAGTGCTTTGAATCGAGGTAAGTGAATTTATGCATAATGTTTAATATAAGTATATATGTAAATATTTATGAATAGAATAATGTTGTTCAAATAGATTGACAAGTTGTGTTTTTGAAGTTATTTTAAAACATGTTCTTAAAATTTGTTTTAAAAATAGCTTTCAAATATTGATTTTTCTATAAAATATTTTCCTTTAAAATATTTGTAAAGTTTTACCAATTCGATGTCTTATAGCGTTTTATTGAAATCTTATTGAATGATTGATTTTGAAAAACTGAAAACTATTTTTAAGGTTTCGCCTCATTGTCCATAGTTACCGTTACTGATATTATTGAACAGCCAATTGTATTGTGCGCACATATTGACGATTATTGTGGGGTAAAGTACCTAGATTGAACTATTGACCGGGTCATTAGGAGTACAAGTGATATATTGAACTATTGATTAGGTCACTGAGGATACAAGTGACACTATGTGACATGAGCAAATTGAATGAAAGAAAGGTTTTATTGATAAGAGATTTCTTATATGATTATTTATTGAAAATGATTATCACGTTATGATTTAATTGATTATAAGTTTTACCACACATGTATGATTATGAAATGATTACTATTTTCTGACTTCATAATAATAATTATATCCTTTTTGTTATTAGTAACATAATGCATGAGCTTGCTTACCGAGTTGACGGCTCACCCCTCGTCTCCAACATTTTGCAGATTGATTTTAGAGATGTGTGTTGTTGGTCTAGCGGAGGGGATTTGTTAGCTGAAAAACTTTGGCATTTTTTTTAGATGAATTAATTGTAGCTACTATGACTATTGTTTAGAGCTGGAGTTTATTTTGGAGGATTATTGAGTTATTTATTATTTTAGAGATTATACTTTGTCAATAGACAACATCGACTTTATTTGGGATTAATAATAAGATTAATATTATGAGAATTCATTTACGAGATTTTTGAATAAATTTGGGGTGTTATAGCAAATGTATTAGAAAGTGTTGTTCGAGTAATGAAAGGTTTACTTTTTTTAAAAAAAAAAAAAAGTATATTGTTATACGTGCATATGTGGCAAATAATTATGAAGAAGTGATTAATGATCACAAGTTAGCTAAG
The DNA here is from genome assembly GCA_030449905.1 of Luvunga scandens. NCBI lineage: Eukaryota > Viridiplantae > Streptophyta > Magnoliopsida > Sapindales > Rutaceae > Luvunga > Luvunga scandens. The sequence goes on along the minus strand of JASUUG010000102.1, from coordinate 104,555 downwards.
TATTGGTTCAAATTTGAGCTTGGTTTGTGTTGTGCTTTGGGGGCCTTGTACCTTCACCTACGTCGTTGAATTAACAAAATAATTAAGTTGGGGCAATTGCATGGTATTCTTATTATGAATTGAGAGGGTACTTTGAACTGGATTGTATTGAAAACATATAGAGCAGTGATGGTTGAACACAACAATCCTTTGATGAGAGAGGGGATTATTTTTAATTTTTTGTAAGGATAATTTTCTGCACTGACTTCAATTAACTGAAAATATGATTGGTGATCATGGGGTTAAACTTCAGCACTAAAAAGGTTAAAAATTATGTGGATTGGACCAATCCAATCCAAATGAATTTTTTGTTTGTGAAATTAAATCTCCTTAATTAAATAACAAAAATAAGAGTCATTCTATGGTGTTGTTATAAACCTAATACAAGAAATTAACTAGAGTACAAATTAATGAACTCAAACTACACTAACCAAATGAACCCCAGTACAAGAAATTAGCTGGAGTGCCAATTAATTAACTCAAACGACAGCTCGATAACCAAATGAATCAATCACCAGCCACGACTAATCCCGGGCAATTCAAAAAATTATTCACAACTTGTATTAATACTCTTGGAAACAAAGAAAAAAAAAGAGCGAATGCAGATAGAGTCGATAGTGGTATAAATATGTATAGTTAGATTTAATCAATGGGTTCACAAAATTATAGTTTAATTAGGATAATATTTTAATTTTATTTATTTAAAATTCAAAATTTTTAATTTTATTGGTGATTTAAAAAATATATATCAATTAGTTGAAAATAAAAACGTATCCATTGACTTTGAATATTATCTAATAATTATTAAGCAATTAGTTATTTATCTACTAATTTAAATAGATGATGATGATTAAGAGATTTAAATCCAAAAGGTCCATAATAAACCCATTATTAATGATGTAAAAATTCATGCATTGTCATAGCAAAATCTTAAAAATGATACGCTTTAGTTATATTAATTTCTATCTACCTAGAACTAGAATGTGTAATTACTGAACGGTGTCATTTTATCAAATAATTAATCAATAAGCAATAAGAAGATGATGAGAATGGGCTACAGCTGGACCATGACATATGTTGAATAAAATTTTGTTAATACATTGTATATAGCAGCAATGAAGAAGAGTAAGCATTTTGTGCCATTAGTAATTGACGTAATTACTGCTACAGTTGCGTAGACATCACTTGATGCCTGCATGCCAGTATCATTTATTGTACTGTGTTGTATTGTTGTAAGGCAAATTAGTAAACGCCAAGTTACCACATCAACAAACAAGATCCTGTAAGCATTGCCAAGGCAGGCAGCATTATACCCAATGAAAGTAAGCACTTCTAGCAGTATCGAGTTCAGTCTTCACCTCGGCCAATTCACGCTCGAGTGTTTTCAGCTGCTCGTCGTACAAAAACTTTTGTGTGTCTCGCTCGCTTCTAGCAGTGACGAGTTCAGTCTTCACCTCGGCCAATTCATGCTCGAGTGTGGTGAATCTGGACTCAGCAAGAGCGATTTTCTCCTCGAGATCTTGGACCTGTTGATGAAGCTTAACCGATTGCTCCTCTGCACGTTCTTCCTCAGCCTTCTTCCTTAGGGATTGGACTTCGGCCTCACTCTTCCTGTCATATCGAGTGGCCCTGGCTTTGTAGTAGGAGGCCGTGGCTGCGAGCTTGAACGCACACGTTTGGAGATTATCCACCATCTCTCCTAAGTTTTGGTCCTCAAGTTGTTCCACAAATTGAAAGCCTGTCACTTTGGCGTACTCCTGATAAGCAGTCAAGAAGTCTGATTGGTCTGGCCTGGGTGTGGGTGCGCTTGGAGCAGTGGCCAGGGCTTCATCCCCAGAGCTCTTTTCACCTAGCCTGTTCTCTGTGCTCTCATGAATTTGAGCCGGAGAGAGAGCAGGTCGAGGGGGGCTAGCTAGCGTTATGTGAGCTTTCTTGGGTGGAGCAAGCACATTGCTGGAAGCGCCCTTTGTCTGAGAGTGTTTCTTCGACATGGCAACGAGTATTCTGCCATCCATGTTAACGGCTGCTGCTACCAACTCGCACTCAACAAGGCTACTGAGTGCTCGGAGATCCTGGCAAGTGCAAGTGTCTACCAGAGCCGTATGGGACTCGAAGTGACGACTCTTCCTCTATGTTGTAAATCAGATTCTAGGAATCTGAAAAAACAGAGCAAAGGATGTGAAGGAAACCAGTCAGTGGTCACTAATTCAAAACGACTTGGAAAGTAAAACACCTTGATTGCATAAACGAGTGGGAATGTGGACGTCTCCACAGGTGCAGAAGCCACCTGACCCCAATTTCCCCCAGCAGAGAAGAATTTGCAAATGTTAGTGATGGGGTTCCTCTTCGCAGAGCTTGACATGAAATAAGACCAATCTGCGTCCTTACCAGTATTCCTCAGCTGGTATAAATTCTGTACCTTCTCGATTGTAGGCTCACCCAATTCATACCTCTTCCGCAACATGAAAAGGCCAGAGAGCAATCTCCACCTATTAGGATTAAAGCTGGCCGCAGCTAAATGCATCTTACACAATATCCTAACAAAGTAAGGTTGGAGGGATAGCCTAATGCCCAATCTAAAGCACTCTAAGTATAAAGTCACAAATCCTTGAGGATGGAGACTAATGGCCAGAGCTAAATGCATCTTACCCAATATCCTAACAAAGAAAGGTTGGAGGGGTAGCCTAACACCCAACCTAAAGCACTCTAAGTATAAAGTCACAAATCCTTTGGGAGTTTGAAGTTTTCTTAGAACGAACTCCCTCGCCATCACTACCCCATTTTGATTGACTCTTGTCTAGTGAAGGGTGAGTCTGGAGGGGCGTTCTTCTGGGTTAATCAAAGACGCTAGATTGTGCTACAATTTCTAAAGGAGCCAGAGGATCGAAGAGAAGCCCCCTCCCCATATAAGGATAGAAGTCTATTTCATCTTCTTCTTCGCTCTCAACCCCGATAATCTTCCCTTTTCTTATAGACATCTTGAAAACAGAAACAAAGCCCAAACACCCGAACAAGAAAGAACAGCACAAATGCAACAACAACCAGGAATGAGATCAGAAGCAATACCTGAAATAACCTGAACCCAACAAGGTGGCAGTCGTAGTGCTGCCAGCAAAGGTGAGTTGTTATGACCTAAGAGGGTTTAATCTTTAGAAATTGAAAGAGAAAGATGAGTTTGGTAAATGTAGGGGTTTTAATACAAGGGTTTAGCAAAAGAGAGAAAACGAGGCGTTTAATGTCCAGTGGCGTGTCAGTCAACGAGACGTGTTTCGGGAACGCAAAAGCCGCTACTTGAAATTTGATCGTATGGCTTAAAAGAGGCCACATCGTTTACATTTAACGCGAGTTGACAGCTGATCAGACTAGCAAGGCAAGCATGAGACATGCTAGTAGACTTATGCCGCTAGGGCTATTATTACAATGCCAAGGGTTTCTTATTTGGTGCAAGAAACTGTCTTTTCAATTTTTAAGGACCACGAAGTTGAAACTCCGAAAGGAAAATGATGTTTCTCCGGGTCAAACCCCAAAAGGATATAGGCTTTGTGTCATTTCGTCTGTTATTTTTTTATTTTTTTATTTTTCATGAAACGGCGTCGCTTTGGGATTTAAAAACGTAGAAACGACAATAGAAACCCAAACCCAAACCCACCCAGCGCTTCTCCTCGTTTCCAAAGCTCTTTGTTCTCGTTGTTTCAAAGCAAAGCGAAAAATAAATTAGCAAAACGAAAATTAAAGGGATTGCATGGGAGAGCATGAAGGCCGAAGAGAGCCACCGAGTGGGCTATTATTAGACGGGTTATTGCCCAATGAAGCGGGTTCAGTGATCCCAGTACGCGACCCGAAACGATGGTTGAAGGCAGAGGAGAGAACTGCAGAGCTTATTGCCTGCATTCAGCCCAACCCCTTTTCAGAAGAACTACAGAGCTGAAATTTTCCTTGACTAAAATTCATTAATTAATTATTGCAAATTCATTAAATTTACAAATAATAATATAGAAACAAAATAAAATAGCTCAATATTCAAATTTAAACAGCTCAAGCCTGTGAAAATCAGTCCCCTATATGAGGATGGTGATAATTTATTCTAAGTTAACTTAATGCACATACTTTCACTAGTAAGGAAAAATTCAGATTGTCAAAGTCATGGCAACAAAATTCAGATTACAATAAAATTACCACAAAATTCGGATTATATTTCTAAGTCACAATTTAATATCTATAGCTGCGAGGGATAATGCCGAAAATCAAGTAAAAAATCAAGTTGGGTTTTTGCTGTAGCTGGGTTCTGTTTCAACCTCGTTTCCAATCCAAATGTTTCACCCAAGATTCTTTGTCGTGTCATAGACAAGGCCAAAAATCAAGCTGCAGCCCAGTTCTTTTTAATGCAATAACAACACATGAAACAAAAGAAAAATGATGGAAGCAAGAAAGATGTTGGGGTTGAATGGGGATGATAACGATGGTGAAAACTATTTTGAAAGATTGCTGAGAGAGGTTGAAGAATCTAAGAATGTTGACCAAAGCAACTGATTCTTTTATTTTTTTAATACTAACACATGAAACGATGTCGTTTCATTACAAAAAAAAACCAAAAAAAATAACAGACGAAACGACGCACAACAGCTGTCGTTTCGGGGTTTGACCCGAGGCAAACATCAGCACTCAAGTTGAAATAAATCCACAAAGATTTGAGCGCTAATGTTTGCCCCGGGTCAAACCCCAAAACGGCAAACGCTTTGCGTCGTTTCATCTATTTTTTTTTTATCTTTTTTTGTCATGAAATGACGTCGTTTGGGATTTACAAACACAGAACCATTGATAGAAACCCACCCAGGTACTTCTTCTCCTTGTCTCCAAACCTCTTTGTTCTCCTCATTTCCAAGCAAAAACCTATTCGTTTTCCTCCTTTCACCAAACAACCGCATCCTAACTGCAAAACCACAAGCCAAGTGAAGGACCCAGTTGCTCCTTCGTTCTCCTTGTTCCCCTGTCCTTTATTGACCGAGGTGAAGCATTCGCAATCCACCACAATCTGCGGCTGTAACTGCCATTTTCCATCCACAACTCACAGCCACAGCCACCGCCACCATCGACAGAATACCCATAGATCAATAGAATACCCATTCACAGGCACGGTATGACTTCCTAGTAGTTGGCTTACTTTTCATAATTTTTCATAATTGCTGAACTGAAGTCATCTTCTCCTGGGATTCCCCAAAAGAAAGGAAAGCTTGAGCTCTCTGTATTATCAATCGACTGCAAAAGCATAGATTCTTAGTCGAGATTTGGACTGTTCAACCACGGATTGGACAACGAGAGGGGAGTCTACTTTTCACATTCTCCTTTGTCGGGTTCCTAGCCGGTTCTGGAGCTAAATCCTTCTTTCGCTAGCTAATAGTCTCATCTTCTCTCTTTCATGACTTTCTTGTTTCCCTTTGTTGAGGAAAATCCCTTTAGAGCTGGGAAATCAAAATCTCCAATCGCAGCCCTTCTTTCTTGTTCACAGAAACCTCTTTCTAAAGAGCAAAGCAAGAGTCGCTTTCGAAATCAAATGTAATGCTTTTGATGTATTTAAAATTTCTTGTATTAATTAAATGTAATGCTTTTGATGTATTTAAAATTTCTCGACTCACATATCTGAAAATTTAAAATTGTAATGGACCCTATACATTGCGGCTTGTTCATTTTCAATTCTATTGCAGCTTCTTTCTTCTGGAATATTTAATTTAAATTTAAAAAATGAAATGAAATTTTAAATTGTAGAAATAAAGAAGCAGTTTTTGAATAAATGAATTTAAGGTTTATTTTTTAAAGAAAATAAATCTAAGGTTCGTAGAAACCTCCATTTAGTATTAATAAATTATAACAATATTTATAGACACATATTAATTCAACATCTATTAAGTTTTTTGCAAAATTAAAATAAAAGATAAAAAAGAAGAAGCTATTAAGTCCTTTTAATTAATCCTTAAGGATATGGTCCAGCATATCTCTCATGTACGTAAGTTGGCACTAAGCAATCAAAACCAAAAGAGAAATTTATTATAAAATAATGAGAGTCCTCCTTGCAATTAAAATGCAAACTTCGAGGCAAAACAACTTCGTCTGATACAATACTAAATAGCTAGACAATGTTAAGAGTATCAGTAAGTACTGAGGACCTATTTAACATACGAATTATACATATAATCAATGTTTATTCTTTACAACAAACCTGGACTTTCTTAGTGTGTACACCCTCTCCATTGGATTTTGCCACATTACTTCCCAACCAATTATATAATAGTCAGTACACACATGACAAGAACCTAATTTGGCCAATTTGCCTCACAACTAATTCTATTGATGATCAATGATATCTTGCCTTGAACCCCTACTGTTTGATAAAAGGTCCTAGTGAATTTTTCTTGAACCTACTGTTTGAGAAAAGTTTTGAATGAACAATTAGGTGCTATTTTTTCTTCTGTTGAATGAATTGAGGATTCTATTCATGTTCAATGTTTGTGTTATTAAGCTTGTTGTGCTTGTTCTATGCTATTTATTTTCCATTTCACTTGCCCTTTGACTAGAATAGACCATGAATAATTGAAATTATTTTTGTGTTGATTCCCTTGCTTGAAATTGCTTTTGTTGGAGTAGGAGCTAGCACTTTCATTGAAGGGAGGCAGATTCGAAGTGAAAAGAACTCTGAGATCATGCCGCGAAGATCTTTATGGAAGGGCAGCTTTGTTGATGCATTCTTGGCGGAACTGAAGAATAAGAAAGATGTTCTTGCAAACAAGAAAATTTGGTCACGTAGATCTTCCATTTTGCCAGAATTCCTTAACACCACAGTTCGAATTTATAATGGAAGAAAGTTTGTTCGTTGTATGGTCACTGAAGAAAAGGTTGGTCATAAATTTGGAGAGTTAACTATTATACGAAAACGACGGCCTTTTGGTGCTCCCAAATGCAAGAAGTGAGTGATTATGCCTCCAGAGTTTACTGTTGGAAGATTGCAAAACTTTAGTTTAGCCTATTTAAATGGTAGCTATTTTATGAATAATTTGGTTTATGGTTCTTGCATTCGGTTTTGAACCAAGTTGCGCTGTATTCAAAAACTTTGTTTTGAATTCAAAATATTTTGTTTCATGAAATTCATCTAGTGTATTATTCTACAAGATTTAAGCAGTTTTTATTGTCCTGTGTAGGGAAACTGAAAGCTCTGTATAACTATTCGGCACTTCAATTTCTCCCCAAGATCACAGCAAAGATCAAACAAGATGCTTTCAATTCCAGTGATCAGCCTTTAAGAAACAATGATTAAAACAATATGAAACCGGAAACAAAAGTAAACAAAGACAAAACAAGAAAGGATTTACGTGGTTCAATTGTGCATTGAGCACAATCTACATCCACAGGGAAGCCACCAGAATGAGTATTTTATTGATGATTCAAGATGTTTCTACAAAGCTCTTCACAGAAAACGACAAGGAACAAGGTGATTAATTCTTTCTTACTCTCTATCATCTTTGAAAGCTTCTGGAAACACTCAACTGCCGAAAATGAGCTTGCAAACCAGTTTATATCAGCTGCTCTTGTAAACCCAGATCACACCAGACTTGGCCACGTGTATAACAGCTTCTAGCTGATTTGATTCCCCTTCACGTGCTCTTTCATTTGTTCCTTTTAAAAAGCTTAGCCAAAACGTTTCCATATTATGTCGTTTTGACGTGAATTAGCGCACACATGCCATGCTCGTGGTAACTTAAGCATATTATCAGACTTAAACGATGTCGTTTAATAAGCTAAAGTTTTGGATTAAACAAACAAGCCCACATCCTGTTTGGTTAGTTAATTCCGGATGAATTAATGCTTTAATGATCACCAATTGATTAAGCTGTATCTTCCTGTCCAGTTTGTAATTTGTAACTACTATTCAAACACATTTGTTCTTCAACTTACAATCAAATGAACAACTACGTCGTTTACCTTAAAATGACTGTGCAGGCAAGAATTGATTTCCGGTGAGCCGCGTTTTCTTATGTTTTTTTTTTCAATTATATTACTGGCTTTATACTTGTGCAATTGCAGCAAAAAATTGAGAATTCTTTAAAACAAAAAAATTGTGGTTCTACTTTAGAACGAACTTCTTAAATACAGCAAAGCAGGTGGTTCTACTTTAATTTTTCATAAGAGAAATGTTTAAAAGTAGTACAGATTTTTTTTTTTGATGTCACCGCGATTTGAAACGACGCGCTTAGGAAGTTCAAAAACCACCTCTTGATTGATCGTATCATGTGGTATTACTTAATCTAATTAATATCTTGTTATTTGTAGGAATTCAATTAATATCTTGATTTGCTTATGTATTGAGAATTTAATTATATTTGAGTTGCACATGGGGTGAGTTACAACAATTGTTCGGATGTTAATTATATTAGTGCATTACATAAAATGGTCTTAGTGCAAACTTTATCAATTTCCACATGTTAAATTATAAATTTTAGCAATCAGCAACCATTTCAATAATATAGTAGGAATGTAAGATCAAGTACATTAATTAAAATTTTGAAGATATGACATTTCCTCGTTTCAAAATCCTTGAATTCTTGGATTGGGACAATGCAAAGAAACGATACGTGAACTCGAACATATTAAGCGTTACAAATAATTGATGTGTGATGAATTACAAACAATTAAGACATGTACAAAAGCTATATTTGTGAGCCAACCGCTATTTAAAACGAATGAATTCTAAGTATCTTGTCTATTTGCTTGTCATAATTTTCTAATGCAATTTAATAGTGTACTTAGATTTTCTTTTTTGAAAATGAAAATGATGATTTTTATTTGATGCTTTTTTTTTCCCGGAAAGTGTATGCATTAGCACATTTTAAAGGTAATTATATATATTTATATATATATAAAACGTGTTTACTAGTACCAACGAGCGCATAGAGTACTCGTTGAGACTTAGGAATGCAGCTGCTTTAAATACTTGTTGGGAGAGCTTTGCCCCCTTAATGGTTCTACCCGGCTTGAATCCGAATTAGTTGAAAAAAAAATGTCGTTTAGTAAATTATCTGAAGGGAAAAGTTTGAATGAATGACAAAAGGTAAAGAAAATGAAAACAATCAAACATCATTTTTATTCCTACAACTTGTCTTTACGAAAAGTAAAATGTGCATGGAAACAGATTCCGATATCGAATCAACTTGTCTTTACAAAAAGCAGAATGTGCATGGAAACAGATTCCCATATCGAACAAAATGCGAGCTTGATTGAGTTTTACCTGTTTCAGGGTTTAACAGTTTCAGGGTTTAACAGCCTATGCTTTGATTGGTCCTGCCGCTGCCGTCTCCTCCTCCTCCTTCTTCGCCAATGCTGCTTTTGCTGCCGCCGCTGACTTTTGCTTCAGCTTCTCTTTTATTCTATTTTCTCTCTTAGAAATTGCTTCTGAGGATAAGAACCCTTCTTTCTTTACCTTCCAAATGAAGGTCTTCAGAATTACTTTAGCAGCTTGTAATTTCTTGTTATCATCTGCAATCTTAAGTTTTCCTCTTGCAAGACTACCAGTTGATTGATCATTGGCCCTCTCTGCTTCCCGAGCAGTCTCTATATCTGAGCATATAAGACCCCGTAAAATAAGGGGTCGGAGTCAAACAAAGCAAGAAGTGCTTTCGCGTGTGCTTGGTTAAATTTTTCATTAAGAATTCCCTCCTCAGTTAGCGGATATCCTATCACTAAACCATAACATTTGTTATCCTCTTCTGACATCAAATTTTATAGGGTGTTGACAACACTTGGTAACTTGTGATTCCCAACTGTTTCAACCTCGACTTTGCTTTCATCCCATCTGGCAATCCCACGCCCTATATCGCCTACATGAATAGATATTAGTTCAAGAATTCTTGGGTTGGTAGTTCTTTGCTTACCCTGCACATAGCATTTTGCCCTCAATAATCCATCTACGGTGAAATGTACAAGATTCTTGAGCTCGATTTGATCCATTTTGCAATTAAAACTAAAATGTAAAAGTTAGGTTTAGGGGCCCTGATTGGGGAATGAAATAGGTGATCAGATCTCTTCTAAGTAAAAAGTGAGCTGATAGGTTTCTACGAGGTAGTTCTTGATATCATAATCAAATGAACTAGACCAGAAGGTATTTCTGGAACTAGAGCCGATTTCGTCTAGCAGAAAATAGCTCTTGATATCATGAGCAGGTATAATAACTACAGTTTAATAACTACTCTGTAACGATCTAATAACTACCATGTAACGGTCTCATTAACTCATGATTTAAATGAGCATTCAATTTAGTAACAGACACACATGGGTGCCTATATAAAAGCCCCTGGAAAATCTAAAGCTGGGGGACTCTCCTCCTATTATAATTTCTCTTTCTTTAATATTTTATTATGAGTCATAATTAAAATTACGGTATTAATGCCGTAATAGACGTGGACCGTTAAATTTAAATGAAAAATTTCTACCATTAATTCTAAATAAATAGGTAACTTGTTACCTGAGTAGCAGGTAATTACTTTTTTTTGTTCAAGTAACAGGTTATATTTACTAGTGTTATAATGCATTTCATGCACTAGTTTTGCATTGTTTACTCCCTTTAATATCAATATTTTGCACTTAATACTTGTGATTTACTTGTGCTTTATTTTTGTAGGTGCAATTCTATTGATTGGTGCTAAATTGAGGTACAAGATGATGTTTGAGGATGAATTGACTTCATGGAGAAATTTTCAGTTTCAGAAGAAGTTTGTTGATAAGGCGTGGGCGCGTGCTGTCAATTGCGAACTTGAAGTTTTTATTTGAACGTGTTTTATATTTTTGTTACTCTTGTAATTTCGAATTTAAAATTTTAGATAATGTTTTAGATAATATTTTAGATATTAGTATTTTATCCTTTTGAAGAAAACTATAAAAAGGGGAGAAAAGGAAGGAATGATGGGAGATTATGATTGGATTATTAATTATTTTTATTTGTTTTAGGGTTTTCTCTTTTTCTCCATGAGAAAATAAACTCATTTTTCTGGTTAAAGGTTAATGAAGCTTTGATTCACTATTAATGTGAGATCTTTCTTATGCTTTAATTGTTTTATTGCTTTTTGGGTATTTATTTATTCTCTGAATGATTGTCATGATTATCTTTGTTAACTAGATAATTACCCACTATTTAATTATCAATTTAATCTATTGCCAATTGAAAGATTTATCGTATGAATATTTTGATGTTTGCGGCAAATAACATAACAGCGCGTTTTGTTATGGGAATAAACAATCTAATTTAAATAAATCATCGTATGCGTTTGTTAATTAGGATTTGGGTCTTTCTAATTTTCAAGCTATCAATTGATTAATCGTATCTAGGGTTGTCTATTAATTAGGGAAATAATTAACGGTCGTACCTTAGTTATCGACTAATTAAGGAGAGATTGGCTATTAGAGTGTCTCAGTAGCTATAACCAGTTTATTCGTAAGCAATAATGATTTATAGTTGTATCGATGATCAGTAATCGAATCAAAGCTGAGTTAATTCCTTCAACCAGAGTTTTCCTATTTTAAATTACACTTTTAGTTTGCATTCTTATTATTTTTATTTGATTTTCATTATTATCAACAATCCGCCAATTTTACATTTTCATTTTAAAAGGATTAAAATAATTATCAGTCTTTGTGGACACGACCCTTCTCAATCACTATACACAATCTTGTTAGAGTAGGTTTTTATATTTGCTGGCTTCGACACCCATCAACTAGTCTTATGTGTGATTTATAAATTAATGTGTTATTTGCCACTTAATGTTGATTTACAATTTTTATGCGACATTTATAAGTTTTTATTTTGTTTACAATTCTGAAGACAAATTTACAACTTCAACATTAATTTACCCTCTTTTTCATCAATTTACTAGTGTTATGTGTGGTTTACACATTTTTTTGTTTTATTTTAGACGTAATGTTGATTTACAAGTTTTATGTCGTTTTTGTTTTGTTTACAATTTCTTCTTGTAATTTACAACTCTAACATTAATTTACTCTCATTTCACTAATTTATTAGTTTTATGTGTTGTTTACACATTTTTTGTTTTATTTTACACTTAATGTCAATTTACATGTTCTATGTTATTTTTTTAAGTTTTTGTTTTGTTTACAATTTCTTCTTCCAATTTACAACTATACTATTAATTTACCATTTTTTCCATTAATTTATTAGTCTTATGTGCTGTTTACAAATTTTTTATTTTATTTCACACTTAATATTAATTTACAAGATTTATGTCATTTTTCTAAGTTTTTGTTTTATTTACAAATCCAAAAAGCAATTTATCACTCCAACATTAATTTACCCATTTTTTCATTCAATTTACTAGTCCTATGTATAGCTTATAAATTTTTTGTTTCATTTCACGCTTTATGTTAATTTACAAGTTTTAGGTCATTTTTCTAATTTTTATTTTGTTTACAATTCCGAAGACCAATTTACTACTTCCAAAGTAATTTACCTCTTTTGTTTTCAATTTACTGGTTCCATGTGTGATTTATAAATCTTTTGTTTCATTTCACATTTAATATCAATTTATCAGTTTTATGATATTTTTCTAACTTTTTGTTTTGTTTACAAATTCTTATTTCAATTTACTACTCCAACATTAATTTACTCCTGTTTAGTTCTATGTTTGGTTTACAAATTTTTTACTTCATTTTTCTAAGTTTTGTTTTTGTTTACAATTCTAGGAAATAATTTACTACTCCAACATTAATTTACTATTTCTTCCTTCAATTTACTAGTCCTATGTGTAGTTTACAAATGCCTTATTTCATTTCACACTTAATTCCACACTTGATAGTAATTTACAAGTTTTATGCCATTTGTCTAAATTTTTATTTTGTTTACAATTTCTTGTTATAATTTACAACTCCAAAATTAATTTACTTTTTTTTCTTTCAATTTACTAGTCCTATATTTAGTTTCTAAATTTTTGTTTCGTATCATACTTAATGTCAATTTACAAGTTTAATGTCATTTTTTTAAGTTTTCGTTTTGTTTACAATTTCGAAAAGCAATTTACTTCTCAAACATTAATTTATCCATTTTTCCTTCAATTTACTAGTTCTATATGTGTTTTATAAATTTTTTGTTTCGTTTCACATTTAATGTTAATTTATAAGTTTTACATAATTTTTCTAAATTTTTGTTTTGTTGACAATTTCTTATTCTAGTCCTGTATTTAGTTTCCAAATTCTTTTGTTTCGCATCACACTTAATGTTAATTTATAAGTTTTATGTTATTTTTCTAAGTTTTCATTTTGTTTACAATTTCGAAAAGTAATTTACTTCTCCAACATTAATTTACCCATTTTTTCTTTAATTTACTAGTTCTATATGTGGTTTACAAATTTTTTGTTTCATTACATATTTAATGTTAATATACAAGTTTTATGTCATTTTTCTAAATTTTTGTTTTGTTTATAATTTCTTGTTCTAATTTACAACTTCAATATTAATTTATCCATTTTCCCATCAATTTATTAGTTTTATGTGTGTTTTACAAGGTTTTTGTTTTATTTTATACTTAATGTCAATTTATAAGTTTTATGTCATTTTTCTTAATTTTTGTTTTGTTTACAATTTTGAAGAGTAATTTATTGCTCTAACATTAATTTTACCCATTTTCCGTTCAATTTACTAATTCTTTGTTTAGTTTATAAATTTTTTGTTTCATTTCACACTTAATGGTAATTTACAAATTTTATGTCATTTTTTCTAAGTCTTTGTTTTGTTTATAATTCCAAAAACTAATTTACCACTCTAACATTAATTTACCTTTTTTTTTTCTTTCAATTTACTGGTTCCAATTGTGGTTTTCAAATCTTTTATTTAATTTCACACTTAATGTCAATTTACAAGATTTATGATATTTTTCTAAGTTTTTGTTTTGCTTGCAATTCCTTCTTATAATTTACAGCTCCAACATTAATTTACTCTCTTTTTCATCAATTTACTAGTTTTATGTGCAGTTTACACCTTTTTTGTTTTATTTCACATTTAATATCAATTTACAAGTTCTATATCATTTTTCCAAGTTTTTGTTTTGTTTACAATTTTCTTTTCTAATTTACAACTCTAACATTAATTTTTCTCCTTTTCTATCAATTTACTAGTCTTATATGTGATTTATAAATTTTTTGTTTCATTTCACAGTTAATGTTAATTTACAAGATTTATTTTATTTTTCTATGTTTTTGTTTTGTTTACAATTCCAAAGAGCAATGTACTACTTTAACATTAATTTATCCATTTTTTCTACAATTTACTATTCCTATGTGTGGTTTATAAATTGTTTGTTTCATTTCACACTTGATGTTAATTCACAAGTTTTACATCATTTTTCTAAGTTTTCATTTTGTTTGCAATTCTGAAGACTAATTTACCACTTCAACAATAATTTATCTCTTTTTCCTTCAATTTACTAGTTCCATGTGTTGTTTACAAATTTTTTGTTTTATTTCATAATTAATGTTAATTTACCAGTTTTATGACATTTTTCTAAGTTCTTGTTTTGTTTACAATTTCTTATTACAATTTATCACTCCAACATTAATTTACTCTTTTTTCTTTCAATTTACTAGTTCTATGTGTGATTTACAAATATTTTGATTCATTTCACACTTGATGTTAATTCACAAGTTTTACATCATTTTTTTAAGTTTTTGTTTTGTTTACAATTCCGAAGACCAATTTACCATTTCAACAATAATTTATCTTTTTTTCCTTCAATTTACTAGTTCCACGTGTTGTTTACAAATCTTTTGTTTTATTTCATAATTAATGTCAATTTACCAGTTTTATGACATTTTTCTAAGTTCTTGTTTTGTTTACAATTTCTTATTACAATTTACCACTGCAACATTAATTTACTCTTTTTTCTTTCAATTTACTAGTTCTATGTGTGATTTACAAATATTTTGATTCATTTTACACTTGATGTTAATTCACAAGTTTTACATCATTTTTCTACGTTTTTGTTTTGTTTACAATTCCGAAGACCAATTTACCACTTCAACAATAATTTATCTCTTTTTCCTTCAATTTACTAGCTGCATGTGTGGTTTACAAATCTTTTGTTTTATTTCATACTTAATGTCAATTTACTAGTTTTATGACATTTTTCTAAGTTCTTGTTTTGTTTATAATTTCTTATTACAATTTACCACTGCAACATTAATTTACTCTTTTTTCTTTCAATTTACTAGTTTTATGTGTGATTTACAAATATTTTGTTTCATTTCACACTTAATATTAATTTACAAGTTTCATGTCATTTGTCTAAATTTTTGTTTTATCTATAATTTCTTATTTTAATTTATAACTCCAACATTAATTTACCCCTTTTTTCCTTCAATTTACTAGTCTTACATTTGGATTTTAAATTTTTTGTTTTGCATCACACTTAGTGTCAATTTATAAGTTTTATGTCATTTTTTTAAGTTTTTGTTTTGTTTATAATTTCAAAGAGCAATTTACTGCTCCAACATTAATTTACCCTTTTTTCTTCAATTTACTAGTCCTATGTGTGGTTTACAAATATTTTATTTCATTTTACACTTAATGTTAATTTATAAGTTTTATGTTATTTTTCTAAATTTTGTTTTGTTTACAATTTCTTTTTCTAATTTACAACTCCAACATTAATTTACTATTTTTTCCATCAATTTACTAGTCTTATGTGTGGTTTATAAAATTTTTATTTTATTTCATATTTAATTGTAATTTACAAGTTTTATGTCATTTTTTTAAATTTTTATTTTGTTTATAATTTATTGTTCTAATTTATAACTTCGACATTAATTTACCCTTTTTCCCATCAATTTATTAGTCTTATGTGTGGTTTATAAAGTTTTTGTTTCAATTTATACTTAATGTTAACTTACAAGTTTTATGTCATTTTTTTAAGTTTTTGTTTTGTTTATAATTTCGTAAAGTAATTTATCACTCTAACATTAATTTACCAATTTCCCGTTCAATTTACTAGTTCTTCATTTGGTTGACAATTTTTTTGTTTTATTTCATACTAAATGGCAATTTACAAGTTTTATGTCATTTTTCTAAGTTTTTATTTTATTTTCAATTCCAAAGACCGATCAACTACTCCAACATCAATTTGCTATTTTTCCTTCAATTTACTAGTTTCATCTGTGGTTTACAAATTTTTTGTTTCATTTCACGCTTAATGTCAATTTATTAGATTTATGGCATTTTTCTAAATTTTTGGTTTGTTTATAATTTTTTTGTTCTAATTTATCACTCTAACATTAATTTACCCATTTTCCATTCAATTTACTATTTCAATGCATGAATTACAAAAGTTTTCATTTCATTTCATACTTAATGTCAATTTACATGTTTTATGTTTTTTTTTTACAATTTCAAAAACCAATTTACCACTCTAATTCTAATTTACCCATCTTGCCTTCAGTTATGAATCATATGTGTGGTTTAGAAATTTGTTGTCTTATTTCACATTTAGTTGAATTTTACATTTGTTAGTTTAGGTGGGTTGCCTCAACTTAAATTCGATGTGAAAATGGTCAAAGAGTTTGATTATTGGGATCCTTTTGAAAGTCTTTGAAAACCTTTTTGTACATTTTACAATTTTAGATAGTATGATATAAGGGCTGGCATGAGTTGGGTTAGATAGGGCTAGTAATAATCTAACCCACCCAGCCTACTTTTTAATGGGCTGAGATAAAATCCATCCAACCTAATTAAACAATATGATATTTGATGGGTAATAATATCTTGGTTACAAAAATTAAATTTCAACTAATATGATATTTGATGGGTCAATTATTGATTCATATTACAAAACTATCGCATTAATAAAGAAAAAATGAAAACAAAAACTCTTATGACACACACCAGATAGGTGACTGATATTACTATTTTTGGAATGGCTTCTATATTGTCTACCACATAGAGATGGCCAATGGGCCGAATGGCATGAGGCACGGCACGTGTTGGTACGGTACAATACGGCATGAGCACATTTCGCTGGAGCACGTGGCATGGCACAATATGACACGCTCGTAGATTGGGGCAGGCTTAGAATTTTGGGTACACAAGCTTTAAAGGCACGACACAATTAGAGATGGGCTAAAGCACGACACATGAAAAAGCCCACAATAAGCTCGTTTTAATTTTTAACGAAAGTAAACCTAAATTTTATGATTTCACAAATAACTTGAAATTAAATCTTTTAATATATTTTATTAGCTCAAGTTTTTTAAATTTATTTAATTCTTAGTTTCAAAAACATTATAATTGATTTATTTTTATAATTTATTAAATAAATAATTGATATCATGGCTTTAATAAATAAAATTATAAATATCATGATTTTATAAATATGCATTAATATTATTACAAATTATGATCTATGATTCTACAAAATTCCAAGTTAACAATTAAGTTAACCCTTAATATAAATTTATTAATATTTTTGTTGTTAAGTATGAAAAAAAAATTCTAATACCATAGAGTCAAAGTCAGTAATTAATATTAAATTATCTTATTATTATTAATTTATTATTATTGAATATGGACTTGAGTATTGAATTTTTTATTCTATTAAATTTGAATAAAGGCATATGCATCCAAAAAGGTATATAGGCTTGAAAAAAAACAAGGCAACAACTTGCATGCACTTTTAAAAAAGAAAAAAGAAAAAGGCTTAGCAGGCTTTTTACCTTAGGCATGGCACGGCACAACCCATGGCACGGCACTTGTGGGCACAGCACGTTTGCCAGGCTATTCCTAAGTAAAAAAAATTAGGCTAGGCACGACACGGCACGAAATACATAGTGGGCTTGGCACGACACTAATACAAGCACATATGGGCTTTCCTTTGATGGCATGGCATGGCCCATTGGGCACCTCTACTCCCACACAAAGTTTTATTCCCAAATGGAACTGCATTGCAATTTTAAATTAATTGGTAACCAATCTTTGATTTAATTAAACCCTAGGCAAGATAAGGAATAAAAGCGAGGTGCTGAAATGAGAAACCTCAAATCCACTACGATCGCTTAAGCTATAGGTGGATTTAAATATGATTCATGACTTTATGCTAACGTACTGAAAAAATTCCATCACCCAAAATGTGTGTGTGTGTGTGTGTTCATGTACTTTTATTACGAGAATAAAGAAGATACACAAACAACATAATTTTATTTGACATGATCAATTCGAGAAATCAAGTGGGATGTTAGAACCTCACGAGATGTTAATACAATGAAGAAATAAATAGCATAACATATGAAGATGAAATAGAAGCAATATAATTGGCAAATATTATCAAAGCAAACAAACCCATTATTCATGAAACCTTAATTTTAGGTAATATTATAATAGCAGAGGCGGTACCCGATCAGGGCTTATAATGCCGAGGCATTGAAAAGATTTTATTTGATGGAGTCAGTCCTTGCACCAACAAAGCTTGACATAGTCCTGAGCATCCTCTTCTTAGCACGGTTGATATGATCCGAGAAATGATCTTTGCCGGTCGTATCTTCTCCGCCTGTCGTTGACGGTGCATTAATCTTTTCATCACCACCAATAAGATGCATTTGCTAAATTCATCTTCTTGAATAATAATATCTGCATTCGTTTTGTTGTTACTGCTTTCCATCCCGCCGCTAGTGGTGGTCTTGTACCTCTTTTGTTGAGCAGCAACTGCCTCGGCCTTATGCTTGGACGCAACCTTTTTGGCTTGAACAAATTATGATACAGGAGATTGCATGTTTTTGTTTGGTGCCGATCCACTGGACACCTTGCCATTTTCCGAAGCAACTAGTAGCTGTGATGTTGTTGATGCTGATTTGGCATGTAGATCAGGAGCTGAATATTCAAACTTGATTGGAATAACTTCTGTTAATCTTATAATAATGATTTTGATGATAACAAAATTTATATATTATTGATTAAAATGTTGGGGCTATTAAAATGAACTTCTTAAAGTCATACATTTGTTTAAAAGAAACAAAACCTTTTCAAAATGATGAAATTGGAAATTAACGGTGATCCGTTTAGTGGAAAACGGTGAACTGATAATTTACAGTAATGAGAAGTTTTTTAGTCTTGAACCGTTTAGCACAAATGGAAAGCTAAGGTTCTGGAAGTTAACGGTGAACCGTTTAAATATAACTGTTAACCGATAAATTCCAGTGAGGAAAAATTTTCTAGTCTTGAACCGTTTAGCTAAAACGGAGAGCTGAGTTTGTTTCAAAGGTTCTGGAAATTAACGGTGCACCGTTTATTCAAAAACGGCTAACCGATAAATTCCAGTAAACAAAAAGTTTTCTACTCTTGAACCGTTTAGCAAAAACGGAGAGCTGAGATTTGTTTTGCAGGTTACTGGAAATAAACGGTGATCCGATAATTGTAAACGGTAAACCGTTTATTTGAAACCAAAGGATAACAGCTAGTTGAAAAGTCAAAACGGCTAACTGGTAGAGACAAACGGCGATCCGATTATGCTCAGAAAGTCAATAACGGCTAGTTTTCAGCTCCAACTATAAGAAGGCTCAATCAAATTCAAACAAATGTGATCCAACATTTGATATTTGAGCTTCCTACTGAGAAACAATCTTCTTTGAGCTTCAATTGTGTTTTATTTCATTCCCTCACACATTAAAATTTCAATTGTAATCATTTGGAGTGGGTGAGAGATTATTTGTTATTAAATCTCTATCATTGAGTGATTGTAAGTGTTGGGAAACACTTGGGTTGAGAGATTGAGTTTAATCTCTTATTGTAAAGGTCCATTGACACCTTGAAAGTCAAGTGTAAGTGTTTTGAGGCCTTGGAGGCTTGCATAGTGGAATCCTCAAGCCCGGTGAGCTTGGAGGCGTGGACGTAGGCACGGTTGGCCGAACCACGTAAAAATCAAGTGTTTGATTTCTCTTCCCTTATCCTTTTTAATTTTGAGCATTGTTGAATTTATTGATTTTAATTTTGATTAAGACATTAGTTTTAATATTGTGCAATTTTATTGGCTTAGTTTTTAAATACCCAATTCACCCCCCCTCTTGGGTAGCCTAGATAGAATTTCAACTTCAGCTGCGGCTACCACTGGCTTGGGATGTTTCTCAGTATGATGATGATGATGATGATGAGTTTTAGCCAAAGGATTGGAAGGCTTGGAATCTTTGGGTGATGATGATTTGAGATGCGGCGAATTGGCGTGAAAGGAGAATTGGCAGCTATTTCTTTGAAGAATTTCTCGCATGCATCAACTGGGCAGGTGCTGCGTTTCTTTTCCATTGATATCAGTAAATAAGTTGAAAATATGTAGAAGCTGATTGCTGATTGTGATGAGGCTTAACAAGTTGTGTTTTATAATTGCACCAGTCCGAAGATATAATTCAATAATTAGGTGAAATTTATAATGCATACTAAATGACACGATTCTCTTCTCATTGATAGTTTGACAGAAGCTTCACTCGTTTCTTAAGGGTAAAGCAAGAAACTTTCGTAGATTCAATTTTAAAAATATTTATATAATTTTGAAAATTTTAACCAATTAATTTGTTTTTAAATAAATGTTTCACCGGTTGTAAACCGTTTAATGGAAAATTCTTTTTAATTTTTTTTATTATATTATAATTGTTGTGTACTATTGATCTAATCCAACGGTACACAATAACTACGGCATTAATACTGTAATTTTTATTATGGCATTATAAAATTTTCCCTTTATTATTTATTTTTTTTTCTTAAATTTATTTATCGCTGACTTGAGCGTCGGAGGGTTCACGTCTGATAAAATTTTGGGGCCTCTTACCGTCTTGGTGATTTCAGGTTCTCAATGAACAACAGCTCATAGATTAGCTGCTCGTGGTCAGAAGATTTTCTTAGAGATTGGCAGGTCGTTTTGCCATAAAAAATTCAATGCTGATGCAGGAGTCTAGTATCAAATCACTAACCGACCTAATCGGATTTCGGCATCAAAAGGCCTCTCTTATTTAACTAATTTTTGTACTAATAATTACATTTAAGGAAAAAAAAACATGTTTTTCTCTAAATGAGAGCAAATAATGAGAAAATTTTATTGTCCAAACGTATTTCTTCTTCATATATTTATTGTCTTTCTTCTTCTCTTATCTACTTCAATCAAAATTTTCTAAATTACTCAAAAGTATATCTCTCATTAGGTTAATTGTGCTGGTCTTGGTAAGTTTATAATGAGAAAACTTTGCATAAAACACAAGTGTATACAGTATGGATCTAAATAACATGATAAGGTGTTAACAAGAAAACTTGAGTATTGAAAATAATTTGAAAAGAATACAAAGAGCATTTTAAGTGTTTGACAAAGAATGAAGTTCTATCTAATTACTAGGTATATTTTCTAAAATAAGATTCTCTATACAAATATAAAAATTCTGCGAAGGAGTCAAGTAATTAATTTTTATACATGAACGATCAATTTGGTCCTGCAATTGGTTGCTTTTAATCCTAGTTTGTTTTTCGAATGAACAAGTAATTTTATCGTTCTAGTAACTATTTTAAAAAGAACAATCAGTTTTGAGAATTTGATTCACAACCTCTTAGTATTTTGATTTACAGTAGTTTTTTTTTTCCCCTTCAATTTAATAGTTAATATTTGGTGTCAAAACTTGTTTGAAAAGAATGAGGCTGTTGAACATAATTGAATAGAAATTTTATCTAAACGACTAAATCAAATAATATTAATGTTTGGGGAATAAAACAGGGTGACCACGATCTCCTCTAAATAAAAAATGAGTAAAAAGTTGTAGGTAACCAGGAGGTAATCTGGTAATCAACACGACCAAATGAACGAGCACATAACCTTGACCAGGAAGTTATCTGGTTATCATACGGAGACAACCTCTAGCAGGATATTTGGAGCAGGAGCTTTATATAGTGACCTTGAGCAGGTCATCTCGACCAAGATATCACCAGAAAACCATGGCAGGACATTTAGAATAGGATATTTATTTAGTCAGCTTGAGCAGGTCCCTCGACCAAGATATCACCAGGAGTTACATTAGATGATATCGACCAGGATGTAAGACTTGGTCAAGACAGACCTCAACCAAGCTTAAACTGAGGATCTCCTTCTGGAAATTCAGCCATAAATTTCACGGACGACCAAGCATCATAACTACTCTGTAGGAGCTCAATAACTACAATGTAATGGTCTAATAACTACTCTATAACCAACCCATTAATTGGTGATTTAGGCAAGCATTTAATCTAGTAATAGCCACACATTGATGGGGGTGTGGGTGCCTACAAAAGCCCTAGGAAATCTAAAGATTAGGGGACACTCTCTTCCTCTTATAATTTCTCTTTCCTTAATATTTAAGATATTTCTTTCCTCTCAAATTTATTGATTGCTGGCTTGAGCATTGGAGGGTTCACGCTGGAAAAACTTCTTGTGCCTCTTACTTTTTTCTGTGATTTTAGGCGCTCACTGAAAAGCTGCTCATGGACTATCTGCTAATTAACGCTACCATAAAAAAACTCAATCAAATATTTGCTTTATTTTTTTCTTAGGGATTGATAGGTCGTTTCACCACCAAACAAATTCAATGCTGATGCAGGAGTTTGGAGTCTGGTGTCAAACCATTAATCGACCTAAACAGATTTCGGCATGAATGTTGAGTGATAGAAAGTGTGTATTTATAATGGAGAAAATCGTCATTTTACACTTCAAGTCTTAGTAACATCCTTACTTTTATTTCTTTAAGTCCATTGTGATTTACTTATATATGTTTTATCTTAATTAAGTATTTTATGTATTTTAGGGGACATCATGGTCATTTCACAATGAACGAGAGGTCAGATAGAAAAACGGACAGCAATTTTAAACTCAAGACAGTCGAAAACCTTAGGAGGAGCATAAAAAAAATGGTACTGTTTACATATACAGTACTGTTCATGACATAGTTCACGGCACAGTTCACCGATACTGTATGATGACATGACAGCATTTGATTGGATGAATGATGTGGCATTGACTGCTTATATGGCATTGATTGATGATGTGGTGTTAACTGATGATGTGTCACAATCCTATTGGACCAAAATGCTAATGTGCGTTTGTTGTGCAAATTTTATTGAACTCGCAAGCGCACGAATCTATTGTAGAATATATCTACCCATGAGGAGGTGGATTTTAATTGATTGTAGAATAAATTTTCTAAGTTGGTGGTTGGATTTATAATGAAAATAATGTAGGCGATCTATTAATTTAAATTAAAGTGGTGGGAATAAACTATTAAAATGAAATGCTTGGATCTCCGGATCTGTACTTAACATGCACCATTGGCTCAACATTCATTATTAGTACCAATTAAATCATGAAGGGGGATTTTCCACTCCTCATGAACCACACTCTAATAGATATGGTGCTAAGTGCTACCTGTGCCAAATAGTAATAACTTTGCCTAGGGAGACAGTTATACCTGTCGATATCTAGACAAGATTATTACTATTTGTCTACAAAAAGTCAAAACAACCACATAAATTAAAGGGGAAGAAAAAGTAAATTTACCAAATTAAGCCCATGGAGCATATTGAGACTTCACCTTCAACCCAAACTTGAAAGAAAATTAGCTACTCATAATTGAACTAGGGGTAAACTGAAAATTTTATTAAAATACGTAGAAAATACAAGATAGAGATGGAATTACAGAAAATGGAGCTCAAAAAATGGATTCAAGGGTGTCAAAGTTGGGGGGGAGCCCCCTTTTTATAGATACACTAAGTAAATCATGGCCATCGGATTAAAACAATTTGGACGCTTAGGATTGTGCCACGTGGCAAGTTCCTATTGGATGGAACACATCATCAGGGCTGTCATTCCGTGTATATGCATGTACCGTGCGCATATTTTTTCGGTCCACTAACATTCTGCCACGTCACCGATCAGCATTTTGGTCCAATAAGATCGTGACACGTCATCAGTCAATGCCACATAAGCAGTCAATTCCACATCATTCGTCCAATCAAATGCCGCCACGTTATCGTACAGTGTCACATCAGCATACCATACATGTGAATAGTGCCGTGAACAGTGTCGTGTACAATACCTTATATGTGAACAGTACCATTTATCTTTTTATGCTCGTCTTAAGGTTTTCGACTGTCCTGAGTTCAAAATTGCCGTTCGTTTTTCCATCTGATTTTTCGTTCATTGTGAAATGACCGTGATGTCCCCTAAAATACATAAAATACTTAATTAAAATAAAACATACATAATTAAATTACAAGGGACTTAAAGACATAAAAGTAGAGATGTTAGTGAGACTTTGAGTGTAAAATGATAATTTTCTCTATTATAAATACACACTTTCTAGTATTCAACACACCCCCCAACCAGCTTATTGCTAGTCCCTAGCAAATTAAGCGAAAACAAAACTTAATTTTTTTTTGAACTGTGGTATTTATTCAATCAGACTAATGATAATAATCAAATAAAATTATAAGCATTATCTCCAGTCTAAAGAAATATTATCCCCACATCAACTTTCCACATGAATTAGTCCAGAAAACTCACAGCTATAGTAGTCGAGTCACTTTCAAGAATGACATGTGAAACCCCAAAATCTCACTGGTAGTAATAATACACTCACAAAGAAATTAAACCAAAAAATAATCACTCCAGTGAATGGTAATTTGAGTGAAAATAATAAAAAAGTAATATCACACACTCTCACCAAGGTAACACAAATATGCCTTTAGCTTAGAAATAGTACAATTTTAATTTAAACAAAATGCTAATCAAATCAATGTATTCATCAATTTTTTTTTCTCTTTTTTTTTAATATGCACTACCACATCTTTTCAGCCCATATAACCAGTTTCTATTCAGACTATAGTTCCCTAAAATCAAAAAAGGACTTTTATTAGGACGTAACGTAGGCTAGGGACGTGGCGAACAAAGAAAGGATAATAGGAAAAATAAAATATATGTTTGAAAAATGGAGAACTTTTGAGATTGTTAGGTGTTTTTCACTTGAATTCTCTCTTTTTTTATTTTATTTTATTTATTTATTTATTTATATACATATTTTTTTGTTTTGTTTTTTTTATAGCACTTTTTTTTTAATGCAAAATTATCTCTATTTTCAAACATAAATAGGTGGTGAGAAATACAAAATATAAGGTGATACTCCACATTGGAGTGGGGCAAGATAATAGGTTACAAAAGAAATTTTTTTTTTTTTAAGGCTCAAAGAGGTTAACTATAGATATATATTAATAGGGTTAGCTAGAAAGGCTCAAACGGACCAAAGATGGCCTTTCTGTCATCTTTTAGGGTTTTAAATAATCTTCCATATCTACTAGTTAGATGTACCTTCAGATGTAGCAACACACATTTTTTTTTATTTTTTTATAGAACATTAACTCAAAGGAAATTTAGAGATAATATAAAACAATAAACTGCTAAGCTGAATGAAGAATGGGCAAAAAGGGTTGCTCTTCAAGAAAATGATATGCTAAAAAAACTCACTTGGAAATTATGATGACATGTGCATTGTTTCAAGCAACTTATATTTGTCTCCAACATCAACATGTAGAGTAACAAACATAGTGTAACATAACTAAAGACCAAAGATAATACAAATACTAAAATTTAAAAGTTATCATGTCATATAATTATGAAAAGATCACACAACATGATTTTTTTTTTAATATTACCCCCAAACCTATTCTAGTTATGAAAATTATGCATGCAAAATAGTGAAAATAGAAAAACTAATTGGTAAAAGAAGTTAAAAAAATCACACTTAAAATGACTGTCAAAGCTTAAAAGAAATGTCTGAATTTTTTTTTTATAAGAAGATGCGTTTATAGAGTCACTACACTCCATATTCAGCCATCTTTGCCTAAAAAATTTAGCCACAGTTAGTTTCTATAATAAAAATTAGTAAAAACTACACTAAGATTGAAATTTTTTACAATTGTCAACTAGTCCCTCCCCCCAACCTGAACGGAACATTGTCCTCAATGTTTGAAAGAAAGTAAGGTTTAGAAGACATCACCTGAGTACTGCATCACAGAAAAAAATATTTACAAGCGGAGAGTTAAATCTAATTTGCACTTCTTACTACGGCTACTGTTACCATCATTAGTTGGCTATTCCAACACGAGGGTCTTGGGATCTGGCTCTAGTCTATAAGCTTGTAACAGATCAAGTAACTCATTAGCAGTATGAGCACAAATAAAGATTTTTTTCGCTGTGCAAGGGATGAAATGGTTTTTTATTGCATGGTTAAGAAATGCGATGGAGCCATCATAAAAGTTATTGACATTTAACAAACCGATGGGTTTTTGATGAATGTTCAGATGGGCCCAAGATGTTAATGTGATTAGTGCCTCTAGAGTTGCAAGATCTCCTGGTAGGAAAATAAAAGCATCAGCATGATTTAGCATTTTAGTTATTCTTTCTTGCATACCTGAGACCACTAACTCTTCTCTAGTTGGTGAGTCAGACATACAGCCCAAAGGTTTTAGGCCTCGTGGGATGATGCCTAACACTTGGTTCCCTCTGAGATAAACAGCTTATGAGACTAGTTTTGATAACCCTCCGTCACCTCCTCCATATACCAAATGCAAATTTCTTTCTTCTATGCGTTGACCAGGATCTATGGCTGCCGTAACGAACTGTTTATGTTTGCCATAGTTAAATCCAGAGAGCACACAAATATTTTTGAATTGTTTATTAGGAGTAGCTGTCATTGGGATGCTTTTCAAAAACAATTTGTGAGACTAAAAAGAAAGGATCATATATCAAGGATCTTTGTGACAATTGTTTACAGCTGTATATGAGGTAGCATGTCTATGTCAATTAACGCGTAAAGCACATGGCTTGAGAGTAAAAAAGGAAATAGTAAAAAGAAAAAGCAAACAATTATTAAAGACAATAATGCAATTGATAAAACAACAGTAAAATAAAACAACAGTAAAAGATATTTACAGGTAGTTGTGATTGTGGCTCACATCTTCCTCTAGTTTTACGTCCAGAAACAGCTTGAACGCCCTCTATGGGTCGAGGATAGGCTTACCATTCAGTTTTCTTATAAAATGGCAAACAAGGCCGTTCATAGTCAGATTCCCGAGACTATATCGGACACGTTCTTTCTGAAATAATGACCATAACTGGAGAATTGCTCTTTGTACGTATCCACTGGGATGCATTTCAAGAGACAAAAGGGCATCATCCAATGACTCTTTATTCAAGCCATCCCTAATGAATTGAATCTTATCTTCCCTGTTATCAGACATCATTCCGAAAGAACAAGAATTTTTATCGCATTTCATCCTGGCACACTTATGACAATTAGCATGAAGTTTTTTAGCTCTTTTTTTTCTTGAGTAATTTCCTTTACCACAACAAGGCATGTATGCAATAAATTTAGGAGGTAACTCACCTGCCAAACGTACCTTGGCCTCGATTAACCAATAGATGTCAGTAAGGATGTTATTTCTCATAAACAATCGCATGCGTTCGGATCGAGCTTTATAAATCGTAAGGAGGGCATTCTGAGGAAGTGAAGGAAATCGCTTGTGAAGCTTTGTTAGAATTACGGTTTCTATCCATACCTTCTTCTCAGAATATCAATTATTATGGGAAATTGAAGTAACCGAATTTGATTATCACGGAGTACCGTTATCCGCCACTTAACCGGGGTAACAAACTAAAGAACACAAAGAAGAAAAGAAAAGAAAAGAAAAATAATAAACTCACAATCGTCCTCTTATTGAGTTTACCTCAAGTTCGAGTTAGATATCGTTGATACATTCCTCAATTTCTTTGAGTTGTCCTTCTAGATCTTCAACGTGGGATACCAACTCTGGAGGTTGTAGCTTCCAAATACGATGTGTTTTACAAAATCGTATCTGGCTTCTCAGATGAGATCGTATACGTTGAAGTTGTCTGAGATTGTTTAAGAGGATCTGTCTAATTGAGGCACACATGATTAGAAATGATAAAAGAAACTGAATGATTAAATAAATACACTTTCACACAAATTTAAATCACCGAAAAGAAGAAATAAATAAGAAAAATTCTCAATTCAAATTTGGTGGGTCACTCAAATCGATTTTGGTGTCTTTTTTCACGTGGTTAGTACTCTAGATATGGCTTCAATCTTTGACTATTAACTTTAAAAGTTACACCGTTCTTTAGATTCTTAATTTTAATTGCTCCATGTGGAAAAACAGTCTGGACTATATGTTGAGTACTAGAAAGTGTGTATTTATAATGAAGAAAATCATTATTTTACACTCTAAGTCTCACTAACATCTCTATTTTTATGTCTTTAAGTCCATTATAATTTAATTATGTATGTTTTATTTTAATTAAGTATTTTATGTATTTTAGGGGATATCATGGCCATTTCACAATAAACGAAAGATCAGATGAAAAAACGGACAGCACTTTTGAACTCAGGACAGTCGAAAACCTTAGGAGGAGCATAAAAAGAAAAATGGTACTGTTCACACATACGGTACGGTTGATATATACGATCGATCACGCGACATTGTTCACGACCTTTGTTCACCTTGCATCTTTGTATCTTTGACGTGGCACTGTATGATGATGTGGCACTATACGATGACGTGGCGGCATTTGATTGGACGAATGATGTGGCATTGACCGCTTATGTGGCATTGACTGATGATGTGGCGTTGACTGATGACGTGTCACGAGCTTATTTGACAAAAAATGTTGACTGGTGACGTGGCAGAATGTTAGTAGACGGAAAAAAACGTGTGTACGGTACATGCATATACACAGAATAACAGCCCTGATGATGTGTTCTATCCAATAGGAACTTGCCACGTGGCGCAATCCTGAGCATCCAAATTGATTTAATCCGATGGCCATGATTTACTTAGTGTATCTATAAAAAGGGGGCTCCCCCCCTAATTTGACACCCCTGAATCCATTTTTGGACTCCATTTTCTCTAATTCCATCTCCATCTTGTATTTTCTACGTATTTTAATAAAATTCCTATTTTACCCCTAGTTAAATTATGAGTGGCTAATTTCCTTTCAAGCTTGGGTTGAAGGTGAAGTCTCAACATGCTCCATGGGCTTAATTTGGTAAATTTACTTTTCCTTCCCCTTTAATTTATGTGGTTTATTTGACTTTTCGTAGACAGATAGTAATAATCTTGTCTGGATATCGGCTGGAATAATCGCCTCCCTAGGTAAGGTTATTACTATTTGGCACGGGAAGCCCTTAGCACCATATCTATTAGAGTGTGGTTCATGATGAGTGGAAGTTCCCCCTTCATGATTTAATTGGTATTAATAATGAATATTAAGCCGATGGTGCATGTTAAGTACAGATCCGGAGATCCAAGCATTTTATTTTAATAGTTTATTCCAATAGCTTTAATTCAAATTAATACATTGCCTACATAATTGTCATTATAAATCCAATCACCCACTAAAAAAATTAATTCTACAAGCAATTAAAATCCACCTCCTTGTGGGATCGACACTCGTCACCATTGATCTATTTTACAATAGATTCGTGCACTTGCGAGTTCAATAAAATTTGCACAACAAGTTTTTGGCGTCGTTGCCGGGGAGGTAAGTTATTTTAATTCGTAGAATTATTTTTTCTAATTTCTTTATTTAATATATTTTGTTTGTTGTTTCCTTGTAATATATTTTTTTATTATTAAAGAAAAAAAAAAGAAAAAAAAAGTGAATTTACATTATGAAGTAGATATTATTTTCTTTTCTTTTCTTTTCTTCTTTAAATTTCTGTAATTTAATTTTCATGTTATTATTATTTTTTTTATTTTATTAAATCAGTAGGTTCAACCGCCTATTAATTTATTTTAATTTATTTCACGTATTTTCTTTTCTATATCAAGCGCTTGAGTTGTTTTCATAGCAAAATTGTAACAGCGTGATAAGGTTAGTATCATAATTTCTCCTTCTTCTTTATTTTTATTAATTTTGTTACCATTTTTTTTTTCTTTGCATGCTTGGTGGTAGGTCACAATTACCGAATCTTGAGCCTATAGATTTTGAATTAAAAAAAACACTTCGCACACACAAGCACATTACAATTAAAAATAAATTTGAAATGGATTTGCAACCAGCACCACAAGAGAGGCCATTTAAGGACTACTTCAGTCCCTTAGCTAACTTGAGCACATCATGCATAAGATACTCAAATGTAGCTGCTAGGAGTTTTGAATTAAAACCTAGTGTGCTAAATTGTCTCCCAACATTCTATGGCCTAGAAAATGAAGATCCATATAATCATCTGAATGATTTCCATGCTATTTGTCAAACTTTTAAATATGAGAATTTTTCAGATGATGATGTTAAGCTTAGATTATTCCCATTTTCTTTAAAGGATTGAGCTCGTTCATGGTTCAATGCATTGCCTGCTAATAGCATTACATCATGGGAACAAATGGTAACAAAATTTTTGAATAAATATTTCCCAAGACATAAAACCAATCTTTATTCGCAGGAAATTTGAGTTTACCCAAAGAGAAGACGAGCAATTTTTCGAAGCGTGGGAGCGATTCAATGGGCTACTCCTAAAGTGTCCACATCATGGGTACGAAAAATGGCACCAATGCCAATACTTTTTGGAGGGATTATTGCCGAATGTGCAAGAATGGCTAATGGCAACAAGTGGAGGAGAGCTAATGTCAAAAAGTGCATCAGAGATTTGGGATTTCTTCCAGCGACAAGCGGATAATTCCCAACAACGGAGTCGTTCACTCAGGAGTACTAGAAGAGTTAAGGGAGTAAATGATGTTCACATTGGCGGGCCAAGTTCAGAAATTAAAGAAGTCAAAGACATAGTTGAAGGTCTTTCCCGACAAATAGCATCGTTAACAGCTGTTAAATTGACGGAACCACATGACCAGGACTCATACCCAGATCAAGCCAATGCCATAAGTGTAATGAGAAAGCCATCAAACTACAACCCCTACTCCAACACGTACAATCCCGGATGGAGAGACCACCCTAATTTTTCATGGTCTCAAGGATTCCAACAGAATGGACCAACAGCTCCAGCTCCACCAATGCAACCAATTCCTCAAAATCCTCAAGCCTCTCAACCACCATTTAGACCATACAATCAGAACCCAAACTATTCTCAACCTAGACCATGGGAGGATGCATTTCAAAATTTCAAGAATCTTACTTACTCCAAAATCGAGCAACAAAACCGCACCATTGATGAACTGCGAAATGAGATGAGAGCGGGTTTCAACTCACAAACCCAATCAGTTTCAAACCTTAAAAAAATGGTGGGACAACTTGCTTCTTCAGTTTAAACCTTGGCAATGACTGTTGAGAAAGGAAAATTCCCAAGTCAACCAGTGCCTAATTCTAAAGGAGTGCATGAAGTAAGCACCAGTTCACCTCAGCAGCATAGAGAGGTCAAAGCCGACATGACCTTGCGAAAAGGAAAAGAAGTCGACAATAAAGTGGAGATGCCGTTAACAAAAACAACTCAAATTGTACCGGTGAATGCAGAAGACTCATCCTCAGAAGAGAAAGAAGAAACCAACCCACAAGAATACGTTCCCAAAGCTCCATTTCCTCAGAGGTTAGCTAAAGCAAAGAAGGGAAAATCTACAAGTGAGATTTTTGAAATCTTTAAACAGGTAAGTGTTAACATCCCGTTGCTTGATGCTATAAAACAAGTGCCATCTTATGCCAAGTTTCTTAAAGACCTTTGTACTAAAAAGAGAAACATTCATGTTCAAAAAAAGGCATTTTTAACAGAAAACGTGAGCTCTATACTCCAACACAAACTTCTTCTAAAATACAAAGACCCAGGCTCCCCCACTATCTCATGTAGTATAGGGAACCACACAATTGAGAATGCTTTGTTGGACTTAGGAGCTAGTGTAAATCTGTTGCCTTACTGAGTATTTGTGAAACTTGGACTGAGAGAATTACACCCAACTCAAGTGGTGTTACAACTTGCAGATCGGTCCATGAAAAAACCTCGTGGTATTGTGGAGGACGTGCTTATACAGGTAGATAAGTTTTATTTTCCTCTTGATTTCATTGTAATTGACACTCAACCAGTCCATGATTCAAGGAAGCAAATCCCCATTATCTTAGGACGACCTTTCTTGGCAACTGCCGATGCTCACATTCAATGCAGGACTGGAAATATGCAGTTGTTCTTTGGCAATATGACGATGGAGCTAAATATCTTCAACATCGCCAAACAACCTCCCAATGCAGATGATGAAATTGTTGATGTGGATTTAATCGAAGAATTAATTGATAATACTTTTCTTTCAAATCTTAGCGATGACCCTTTACAAACATGTTTAACTCACTTTGGTTTGAATTTTGATATTGACAGATCAATAGATGAGGTTAACGCCCTACTTGATTCAGCACCATTTATGGACATTAACAAATGGAAGTCAAGAGTGGAACAACTAGCACCATCAGAGAAGAAACTGAGTCCATCATCAGAATCACCACCAGAACTTGAGCATTGTGCATATTGGACCATCAAGAAATTCAACTTTGACATGTAGCAAGCTAGCTCAGAAAGAAAATTACAGCTGGCAAAACTTGAAGAAAGTCGTAATGATGCATACAAAAATGCCAAGATTTACAAACAGCGAATGAAAGTTTTTCATGACAAGCAAATTATGAGAAAATCTTTCACACAAGGTCAGAAAGTACTTTTATTAAATTCTCGCTTGCCTTTTATTCCCGCGGTAAGTTCGCTTATCGATGGACTGGTCCCTTTATAGTCCACACTGTTTTTTCATATGGAGCAGTTAAAATTAAGGATCCAAAGAACGGTGTAATTTTTAAAGTTAATGGTCAAAGATTGAAGCCATATCTAGAGTACCAACCACGTGAAAAAAGGCACCGAAATAGATTTGAGTGACCCACCAAATTTAAATTAAGAATTTTTTTATTTATTTCTTCTTTTCGGTGATTTAAATTTGTGTGAAAGTGTGTTTATTTAATCATTCAGTTTTCTTTTATCACTTTTAATCATGTGTGCCTCAACTAGACAGTTCCTCTTGAACATTCTCAGACAACTTCAACGTGTACAATCTCATCTAAGAAGCCAGATACGATTTTATAAAACACATCGTATTTGGAAGCTACAACCTCCAGAGTTGGTATCCCACGTTGAAGATCTAGAAAGAAAACTCAAAGAAATTGAGGGAGGTATCAACAAAACCCAAATCGAACTTGAGGTAAACTCAATAAGAGGACAATTGTGAGATTATTATTTTTCTTTTCTTTTCTTTTCTTTTCTTTTTTGTGTGTTCTCTAGTTTGTTACCCCGGTTAAGTGGCGGATAACAGTACTCCGTGACAATCAAAGTCGGTTACTTTAGTTTCCCATAATAACTAATATTCTGAGAAGAAGGTATGGACATAAACGCGATTCTTGCAAAGCTTAACAAGCGATTTCCTTCACTTCCTCAGAATGCCCTCCTTACGATCTATAAAGCTCGGTTCGAACGCATGAGATTACTTATGAGAAATAACGTCCCTGCTGACATCCGTTGGTTAATCGAGACCAAGGTACGTTTGGCAGGTGAGTTACCTCCTAAATTTATTGCATACATGCCTTGTTGTGGTAAAGGAAATTACTCAAGAAAAAGAAGAGCTAAAAAACTTCATGCTAATTGTCATAAGTGTGCCAGGATGAAATATGATAAAAATCCTTATTCTTTCGGAATGATGTCTGATAACAGAAAAGATAAGATTCAATTCATTAGGGATGGCTTGAATAAAGAGTCATTGGATGATGTCCTTTTGTCTCTTGAAACGCATCCCAGTGGATACATACAAAGAGCAATTCTCCAGTTATGGCCATTTTTTCAGAAAGAACGTGTCCGATATAGTCTTGGGAATCTGACTATAAACGACCCTGTTTGCCAGTTTATAAGAAAACTGGATGGGAAGCCTATCCTCGACCCATAGAGGGCGTTCAAGCCATTTCTGGACGTAAAACCAGAGGAAGATGTGAGCCACAATCACAACTACCTGTAAATATCCTTTTACTGTTGTTTTATTTCACTGTTGTTTTATCAATTGCATTATTGTCTTTAATAATTGAGTGCTTTTTCTTTTACTATTTCCTTTTTTACTCTCGAGCCATGTGCTTTACGCGTTAATTGACATAGACATGCTACCTCCTATACAGCTGTAAACAATCGTCACCAAGATCCTTGATATATGATCTTTTCTTTTTAGACTCATAAATTGTTTTTGAGAAGCATCTCAATGGCAGCTACTCCCAATAAACAATTCAAGAACATTTGTGTGCTCTCTGGATTTAATTATGGCAAACATAAAGAATTCGTTGAGGCAGCCATCGATCTTGGTCAACGCATAGCAGAAAGAAATTTGCATCTGATTTATGGAGGAGGTGACCGAAGGTTATCAAAACTAGTCTCAGAAGCTGCTTATCTCAGAGGGAGCCAAGTGTTAGGAATCATCCCAAGAAGCCTCAAACCGTTGGGCTGTATGTTTGACTCACCAACTGGAGAAGAGTTAGTTGTCTCAGGTATGCAAGAAAGAATAACTGAAATGCTAAATCATGCTGATGCTTTTATTTTCCTACCAGGAGATCTTGCAACTCTAGAGGCACTAATCACATTAGCATCTTAGGCCCATCTGAACATTCATCAGAAACCCATCGGTTTGTTAAATGTCCATAACTTTTATGATGGCTTCATCGCATTTCTTAACCATGCAATAAAAAACCATTTCATCCCTTTCACAGCAAAAAAAATCTTTATTTGAGCTCATACTGCTAACGAGTTACTTGATCTGTTACAAGCTTATAGACCAGAGCCAGATCCCAAGACCCTCGTGTTGGAATGGCCAACTAATAATGGTAACAGTAGCCGTAATAAGAAGTGCAAATTAGATTTAACTCTTTGCTTGTAAATATTTTCTTCTGTAATACAGCACTCAGGTGATATCTTCTAAACCCTATTTTCTTTCAAACAGTGAGGACAATGTTCCGTTCAGGTTGGGGGGAGGGAATAGTTGACAATTGTGGAATATCTCAATTTTGGTGTAGTTTTTACTAATTTTTTTTTAGAAACTAACTGTGGTTAAATTTTTTGAGTCGAAGATGACTGAATATGGAGTGTAGTGACTCTAGAAACGCATCTTCTTATTAAAAAAAAAAAAAGGCATGTTTGTTACTCTACATGTTGATGTTGGAGACAAATATAAGTTATTATAAGTTATTAGCATTGCCTGCTAATAACATTACATCATGGGAACAAATGGTAAAAAAAATTTTGAATAAATACTTCCCAGGGCATAAAACCAATACTATTCGCAGGAAAATTTTAGAGTTTACCCAAAGAGAAGACGAGTAGTTTTTCGAAGCATGGGAGCGATTCAATGGGCTACTCCTAAAGTGTCCACATCATGGGTACGAGAAATAGCACCAGTGCCAATACTTTTTAGAGGGATTATTGCTGAATGTGCAAGAATGGCTAATGGCAACAATTGGAGGACAGCTAATGTCAAAAAGTGCATAAGAGATTTGGGATTTCTTCCAGCGACAAACAGATAATTCCCAACAACGAAGTCGTTCACTCAGGACTGCTAGAAGAGTTAAGGGAGTGAATGAGGTTCACATTGGCGAGTCAAGTTCAGAAATTAAAGAAGTGAAAGAGATAGTTGAAGGTCTTTCCCGACAAATAGCACCGTTAACAGCTTCTAAATTGACAAAGCCACATGACCAAGACTTATACCCAGATCAAGTCAATGCCATAAGTGTAGTGAGAAAGCCATCAAACTACAACCCTTACTCCAACACATATAATCCTAGATAGAGAGACCACCCCAATTTTTCATAGTCTCAAGGATTTCAACAGAATGGACCAGTAGCTCCCGCTCCATCTCTACAAATGCAATCAATTCCTCAAAATCCTCAAACCTCTCAACCACCATTTAGATCATACAATCAGAACCAAAACTACTCTCAACCTAGACCATAAGAGGATGCATTTCAGAATGCGGCTTACAATGTCCTTGACGTCCTTTACCTCTTCCAAGAAAAAATGAAACACTAAACGTAATAATTAATAATGACGCATGCTCATTGATTGAGCAAATAAAAGAGAGCTACCTACAGCCCACGCACCTTGTCCAATGGCCGAACCAGCTCTCGTACTAGGTTAACAATGGTCCCCTCGAATAAGATCCAAGTTTCTGTTCAGTTAAACTATCCGAATTTTTTATTAAACTGACCCGAGTTCTAGTCATAGAAAATTGAAAGTTGTGGCCAGTAACAGTTACCAGGACGCTGGTGTCCCCCAAGAAATACGGGCATGACACCCAGGCGAGGGAAGTTAGATTCTTATTTTCCTACGTTGGGTAGTGGGTTCGATAAGAAGGGGAGGGAGAATAGATTAAAGGTTTTGGGGAAAGTATTAAAAAGGAGAAAGAACGAAGGTAAAAAGATTGGATAAATAATTCTCTAAAAATTCCTACAGAAAACCTTCTTACACTTTTTAATTTTTATTGTCTCTTAAGTTAGATTCCTTTGGGAAAAATTGAGCCGCCAAAAGATAAGACTGTAGGAGAGGTGATTTGAGTTTTTTTCCAAGAAGAAATAACTTGAATACCTACTTAAGCGTTGGAGGGTTTTCATTAGAAAAACATCTGGCGTCTTATAACTGTGAGTTGTGGGTGCAGATATACATGTGCCAGCTTGGTCGTCATCGATCTATCTATTGGTTCGTTCAAGAGCAAAAGAGAATTGTTCTCAAAACGTATATGATCGAAGTACGAGAAAAGTGTTTTTGCAGATTCGAAGTCACCACCAGGTTTATGCATTAACATTTTGGTGCCA
Source organism: Luvunga scandens (assembly GCA_030449905.1). NCBI lineage: Eukaryota > Viridiplantae > Streptophyta > Magnoliopsida > Sapindales > Rutaceae > Luvunga > Luvunga scandens. The sequence goes on along the minus strand of JASUUG010000102.1, from coordinate 67,611 downwards.
ATTGTGGGGAATTGAATAAAAAGCTATTTTCATTTAATTGCTTCGATAAGAAACAACAACTGGATGAGTTCAGGGGGAAACAGATCGCAAAGGGTTGACCATGGAGTCATTGAGTCAGCCACGCTTTTGGAGATTGCAAATGATGAAAAGGAAAAGGAAATCCAAGAATGGATGGAGCGAATAGAGAAGCAGATGGAAACCCTTATATCGATTTTGCATGAGTTGAGGGAGGGGCAAAGGAGAACAGGAGGAGATGTCTCAGTTGATAATAGAGAGACCTCGGAACCGTGTATTACCGTAGTTTGGGGAGAGTGCAGTTATTTGGATGGAGCTCTATCCCGGGCGAGAATAATTTTGCAACAGGAAACCAGTGTCGGGGAAAATAGGGCCCTATAATCAATGAAGGCAGAGCAAGCGCTAAGGAGAGGGAGCTAAGGCAGCGTTTACACAATGTTTAACACTAGCATGATCAAGTGTTTTTGCAGAATCCTGGTCGTGCAATGGAGCTCGGAGGAGTAGTACGGAGGCTGGCCCAAGTCATTGACAAAATACAAGAACACTGCAAAGTAACAAACTATAGGATTATGCTCGAAAATGAGTCTCCCCTCTCTGACGAGATCATGAGTATTACTGTTTTTCAAATTTTATTGAACTCGCAAGCGCACAAATCTATTGTAGAATAGATCAACGGTGATGAGTATCAATCACACGAAGAGGTGAATTTTAATTGTATGTAGAATTAATTTTCTGAGTTAGTGGGTTGATTTATAATGCAAATGATGTAGGCAATCTATTAATTTAAATTAAATTGGTAGGAATAAACTATCAAAATGAAGTGCTTGGATCTCCGGATCTGTATTCAACATGCACTATCGGCTTAACATTTATTATTAGTACCAATTAAATCATGAAGGAGAATTTTCCACTCCTCATGAACCACACTCTAACAGATATGGTGCTAAGTGCTTCCCATGCCAAATAGTAATGACCTTGCCGCATAGGGAGACGGTAATACCAGCTGATATCTAGACAAGATTATTATTATCTGTCAACGAAAAGTCAAAACAACCACATAAATTAGAGAGGAAGAAAAAGTAAATTTATCAAATTAAGCTCACAGAGCATGTTGAGATTTCACCTTCAACCCAAGCTTGAAAGGAAATTAACTATCCATAATTGAACTAAGGGTAAAATGAAAATTTTATTAAAATACGTAGAAAATACAAGATGGAGATGGAATTACAGAAAATTAAGCTCAAAAATGAATTCAGGGGTGTCAAATTAGGGGGGGAGCCCCTTTTTTATAGATACACTGAGTAAATCATGGCCATCGGATTAAAATAATTTGGACGCTCATGATTGCGCCACGTGGCAAGCTCTTATTGGATGGAACACATCATCAGGGCTGTCATTCCGTGTATATGCATGTACCGTATACACATTTTTTCGGTCCACTAACATTCTACCACGTCGCCGGTCAGTATTTTGGTCCAATAGGATCAGGATATGTCATCAGTCAACGCCACATCCTCAGTCAATGCCACATAAGCGGTTAATTCCACATCATTCGTCCAATCAAATGTTACCACGTCATTGTATAGTGCCACGTCATTGTACAATGCCATGTCAGCGTACAGTACAGGTGGACAATGTCGTGTATAGTACCGTATATGTGAATAGTACCATTTATCTTTTTATGCTCCTCCTAAGGTTTTCGACTGTCTTGAGTTCAAAATTGTTGTCTGTTTTTCTATTTGATCTCTCGTTCATTGTGAAATGACCATGATGTCCCCTAAAATACATAAAATACTTAATTAAAATAAAACATTCATAATTAAATAACAAGGGACTTTAAGACATAAAAGTATGGATGTTAGTAAGACTTAGAGTTTAAAATGATGATTTTCTCCATTATAAATACACATTTTCTAGCACTTAACAATTACAATACCCCGAGATTTTCGGTTACTTGACATTAAGTACACCGGGAAGAGTGATCCTCTTGTTTACATTAAACGTTTTAACTAAGTGATTGGGGTGCAAGGATTAACGCAACCTAAGAGGTTGAGAAAATTCCCATTAACTTTAGAAGGGCAAGCACAAGAGCAGTATCGGAAACTACCCCAAAGAAGTATTAGAAGTTTCGAGCAGATGCGCCAAGTGTTTCCAAAACACTTCAGAGGAGTCGTGGCTCCTGATGGAGCTGTTATCGATCAAACAGAGGGAAGGCAAGCCTATGAAAGAATTTCTGAAAAGGTATCACCATGCAGTCTTTGACACCTCGGTGCATACAACCATCCTCAAGCCCTAAAGTGGTTAAAGGAAGGGGTGAGGATAAGATGACTCTAGTACAATCTAAGAAATCCAGCCGTGCAATTGTATTCAGTGGGATAAGAGCAAGCTAAAAGGGATGTTGAGATCGAAGAGGAAAAAAGGGCGAGAATGAAAAGTGAGTTATTAGAAGGGATAGAAAAAAAAGAAAGAAAAAGTGCAAAAAGGGGGTGGGCCAATGAAAGGAATGACAGACCAACACTAGGTGGAGTAACAAGCAGACAAGAGCCCCGTATAAAACCAGTAGACAGGAACCCTAGTTGGGAATAGCAAGGTAAATCTTGGTCATATTCCATGTAACAATCGATGGAAAGAGCACAACTACCCTTATGTCCATCCCCATCACAACGCCTCAACTGCTAACCAGGCTCATCATTTTATGACTCTATCCAACACTAAGGACCATAACCAACAATAACTTCCCCAAAGGCAGAACCTTGCAAATAATCAATTAGAATCCATCATATGGGAAGCATACCCCTCTGAAGGTCCTTATAGCGAAGTTATTCCGCCTTATAAAAAATCATGGCCTGTTGTGCTAGCCAACTCCATTAGCAAAACCCGAAAGCAAGTGATCCTAGAGCAGGTTTTGTGAGTTTCACGCTACACACAACAATACTACAGCTCAATGTTGTGATTTAAAGAATCAAGTTGAGGACCTAGTTAGAAACCATTATTTAGATGATTAAATAATCGGAACTCATCATGCTCTTGATGTGCTAACCAGAACGAAAGCGGATAATGAAGAGCTCATAGGGGAGCAGCCCAAAATAAGAGTAATAGCTGGGGGGCTACACTTGCCGAAGATTCAAACAGGGCAAGAAAAAAGTGTTCTAGGTATGGGATGACTAGCAGAGATGTGCTCTTTAACATCACTACAGCGAAGCGAGCAAAGACAAGACAAGTGCCGATTATGTGGACTAATGATGATGAAGAAGGGGTGTTGTACCCTCATGAGGACGCTTTGGTGCTAAAGGCTCGAGTTGCAAGGAAAGAATTTAGTAAGATATTGGTTGATTTGTGTAGCTCAGTTGACGTCCTGTTCAAATCAACGTTTAATGAGGTGGGGATTTCAGACTTGAGGCTCGAGAACACTAACACCTCCTTGAAAGGCTTCGGACGGGGTTGGCTAACCCTTCTTAATGTAATGGAGCTACCCGTCATGATAAGATCAGCCCTAACTGAGAAGACCATGATGTTAGACTTCGTCATGGTGGACGAGTAGAGTCCACACCAAATAATCTTGGAGAGACCTTTTCTGAGGGTTAGCAAAGCTGTAATGTCCAATCACTATTTATAGGGGTGGTGAAGGGCGATCAGAGGGTTACCCGTGGTTGCTACGCAACAGATGCCAAGGAAACATTGTAAATAATCTCATTGGATACGAAAGGAGACTCGAGGAAGAGAAGGTAGGAACCCGTAGAGGAATTGAAGACAATAAGTATAAGGCTGGGAGACTCTCAGAAAGTCGTAAAGATCAGATCGATGCTAAACGAGAGGGTAAAGAGGGATCTGGTGCAATTCTTGCAAGCACATTCAGATGTGTTCGCCTGGTCGCATGAGGAAATGCCAGGAATCGATCCAAAGGTTTCCTACCACCGACTGACGATAAAGAAGGATGCTCAACCAGTCAAGCAAAGAAGAAGATGTTTTAACCAAGAGAGATATAAGGCGATCAACCTCAAGGTAGACAAATTGTTGAAAGCGGGATTTATTAGGGACGTGAATTACCCAGAGTGGATATCAAACATGGTATTAGTGAAGAAGCCAAATGGCAGTTGGAGAATGTGCGTTGACTTCACTGACCTCAACAAAGCTTGCCCAAAGGACAATTTCCCTTTGCCAAAAATAGACTAGTTGGTCGATTCCACTACCATGAAATTCTAGTTAAACAACCTAAGAGGGGGCGTGAATTGGGTTTTTAAAACTTAAAAAAATAAAATCATAAAACAATTAAAACTAATGCGTTAATAAAATCAAAAGCAATAAATTTAATAATACTCGAAATTAAAAGAATAAGGGAAGAGAGATCAAACACTTGAGTTTTTACGTGGTTCGACAAAACTGGCCTACGTCCACGCCTCCAAGCACAACAAGCTTGAGGATTTCACTATCCAAGCCTCCAAGGCTTCAAGTTCTTACAATTGACTTCCAAGGTGTCAATAAACTTTTACGAATGGTGTTTCACTCACTCACACCTTTCCCCAAGTATTTCCCACACTTATACTTACACAAATTTGATAATGAATTTGAAGATTACAACAAACACTCTCTATTATAGTAGATATACAAATGGTAGCTCAATGATAACTCAATTTATAAAGATTTGCAAAATGGAAGCTCAAGGGATGTTGTATGAACTGATTTTAGCTTTAAAAACTTTTAAAAACTTCTTAGATTTGATTTTGATTTTCGTTTATATAGTTTTAATGAGTAAACTAGCAGTTGCTGACCTTCAAAGCATTGCCGGATCGCTGCTTATTTTGGCGGTTAGCCACAAAGCTTATGTGGTAAGTTACCGTTGCAAATTTGGCTCTAAAATTTGAAAAACCAGAGGCCATGCGGTTAGCCGCTAATTCCCATCCTACTAGCTGCTTACTTTCTGCTTTCTAGGCATATTTTTTATATTTTTAATTTAACCCAACACTTTTTTCAATTATATTATGACCCAACATGTTTTATATTTTTCAAATAGATCCAAATCCAGAATTTAAAAAAATACTTATTGAGCCCAACACTTTCATAAATTATGTTATGGCCCAATATGTTTTATATTTTTTCAAACTGCTCTAAATCTAGAATTCAAAACAATTCTTGTTGAAATCAAAGTTTGCAAAAATTTTTCATTTTTAATCCATATCTTGAAAAATCACCAATTCCATAAAATACTTAGCTTATGATTATAAAACCTTTGGTTTATCAAAAATAATGATTTATTAAACAAAATCTTGAGCTTCTCAAATGCTAAATCATGCATACATTAAATCATACTGGCTTTACAAGATTTGTAGCAATGAAGTTAGTTGTGCTAATACTCGATCTTAGTTAAGCCGTTATCCGTTGAGTGCTTTGATCTCGATTTCACTTGATTCACTTGAATAAAATTTACCCTTAAAAAACTAGTGAAATTGTGAAATATAATAACATATGTTTGTTATCATCAAAATTATAATTTGTATAGTCCTTTAGGCTAACATGCTGGACATGGCTTGCTCAGCTTTATGGATGCTTTCTCGGGATACAATCAGATTCTGATGTTCAAGCAGGACAAGGAGCATATCGCTTTTATAACAAACCAAGGACTATTCTGCTACAGAGTAATGCTGTTTGGACTAAAGAATGCTGGGGCGACCTATCAGAGGTTGGTAAACAAAATTTTTAGACCATTGATTGGGTGAACGATGGAAGTGTATGTGGATAATATGATCACAAAGTCTAAAGTCCTAACCGAGCACATAATGCACCTGGAGGAGACATTCACGCTCTTAAGAGAGTATAAGATGAAGCTTAATCTAAAGAAGTGTGCTTTCGTGGTAGTTTCAGGTAAGTTCTTAGGATTCATGGTCAGTCACAGGAGGATTGAAGAAAACCCTGAGAAGATATGGGTAATAGTTGATAAATGTCACGCCTTTTCCAAGTGGTGAAAAATGGAAAAAAAATGGAATGGACGTCAGAATGCGAGGAGACATTTCTCAACCTAAAGGAATATCTTATGCTAGCCCCACTGCTATCAACACCGCGAGCATGTGACATACTGTAATTGTATTTGGCAGTTTCAGAATATGCAACAAGTGCAGTACTGGTGCGGGAAGATGAAGGAGTCCAATACCCTATATACTACACCAGTAAGGCCTTGTTCGATGCTAAAACTCGTTATCCAATCATGGAGACGCGGGCTCTTGCTCTGGTATTTCTATGAGGAAATTAAGACCATATTTCCAGGCATTCCCTGTTGTGGTAGTTACCGACCAACCATTAAGGTAGACGCTTTATAAGCCAGAGGTTCAGGACACCTCGTCAAATAGTCTGTGGAGTTAAGCAAATTTGACATAAGCTATAAACCTCAAACGGCAATCAAAGCACAAGCACTTACAGACTTTGTTACTGAGTTTTCGGGTGTTGGAATGGATAGCGAGTAGGAGCATAATGAAAAAGGCATACTTGTTTGCCAAGTTTGGAAAGTAACAGTAGATGGGTCTTAACAAAGCAAGGAGCCAGGGCAGGGTGATTTTGGAAAGCCCTGAAGGGGAACATGTCTCATATGCTATAAGGTTGGAATTTAAGGCCACAAACAATTAGGCGGAGTACGAAGCTTTCCTAGCAGGCCTGAGACTAGCCTAAGCAGTGGATGCAGAAAGGGTGAGAATTCGCATAGACTCCTATCTCGATGCGAACAACATTAATGAAAGATTTCAACCCAGGAAAGAAAGGATGACTCGATATTTGAATAAGGCAAAGCAAATGATGAAGGAGTTCGAGAAAGTACACATAGAGCAGATAGCGTGAGACAAAAATTATAGAGCTTATATGCTCACCGAATTGGCTGCTACTGCCGACTCAAAGATGCCCAGGTCCTTTTTGGTATAGACAAAGGCCTCCCCAATCATTGAGAAAGAGTAGAAAGTTATAAGGAAAACTGAGAAGAGTTCATGGATGGACCCAATCATCTCGTATATTCAGGATGGGATCTTACTAGTAGACAAGATGCGTGCACAAAAGCTCAAATGTCAAGCGTCCATATATACTATGGTTGACGGGGTATTGTTTCGGCGGGGTTACACACTGCCCCTTTTGAGATGTCTGGATGAAGAAGAGGCTGATTATGTGTTGAGGGAGGTACATGAGGGAATATGCAGAAACCACTCAAGGGCAAAATCCTTGGCCTTCAGAACGTTTAGGCAAGGATATTTCTAGCTAACACTACACCATGATGCCCGAGACAAGACAAGGAGCTGCAAGAGCTACTAGAGTTTTGCTAATGTACCTGCACAACTGCCTGAGAAGCTTACCACAATGTCGTCACCATGGCCATTTACTCAGTAGAGGATTGATTTGATAGGACCATTACAAAGGGGCTGAGTAGCAGCCATGCATGCAATTATGGCAATAGATTACTTTACCAAGTAGGTGGAGGTCGAGGCTCTTAGCAAGATCACAGAGAAAAGAACAACCGATTTCGTATAGAGAAACCTTGTTTGCAGATATGGAATCCCACACTTTGATAGCAGATAATGGTAAACAGTTTGATAACCACAGTTTGAAGGGTTTCTGTCATAACTTGGGCATCAAGTTGAAGTTATGTTCGTCGTCCCACTCGAAAGCAAACAAGTAAGTGGAAGCAGCCAACAAAACGATAAAAAGTTATTGAAGACATGGTTGGGAGAAAAGGAGCGTGGGTGGACGAGTTGTCAGGCGTCCTTTGGGTGTATAGGACTACTCACAAGACTGCCACAGGAGAAACACTGTTTACCCTATCTTTTGGTCACAAGGCCGTAGTGCTAGCAGAGATAGGTTTTCCAACACATCGAACATAACATTTTAACAAGGAGGAGAATGGTGAGCATATTTGCCTAAAACTCGACTTATGGCAGAGAAAATAGGATTAACATCAAGAAGGGTAATCGCTTACCAGTAGAGAGTGGCTCACTATTACAGCAAGAACTTACTGGTGAGGTAGTTTAGGAGTGGTGACTGGGTGTTCAGAAAGATAAATCAAAATACCAGAGACCCTAGCTAGGGAGTCTTCGGCCCTAACTAGGATGGACCGTACAGAGTCATGCAGGTAGTAAGACCAGGAGCCTATAAGCTCGCTTATGCAGACAAACACGAGGTTAAACGGCCGTGGAATGCAGAACACCTCAAGAAGTACTTTCAGTAAAATTCTTCTGTAGTCAACTAGGTGTCTTTGTAGTCATTAAAATGTTTGATTTTTTTTTTGTGTGAATTGTAAACAATGGTCAGCATGAATTAAAATGTTTACAGTTATCTTGTCCACGAAATCCTTGCAAAAAAAAAAAAAAAAAAACTTCAAGTCTCAAAGCCTCATCGAGGCGAGACATGCAGTCAGAATTTGCAAGATTCTGCTCAGCCCGGCATAAGCGAGTAAAGGATATAATTTTTGAAATTTTTATAAGGTAAAAAAGACTTCAAGTCTCAAAGCCTCGAGGTGAGACAAGTATTCAAAATTTACCAGATTTTGGTCGGCCCAGTATAAATAAGCAGTGATCTAATTTTTTAAAAATTTTTATAAGGTAAGAAAGACTTCAAGTCTCAAAGCCTCCTTTAAGCGAAACATGTAGTCAAAATTTACTAGATTCTGCTTGGCCCGACATAACGACCAGGGGATCTAATATTTTGAAAATTTTTATAAGGTAAAAAGACTTCAAGTCTCAGAGCCTAATTGAGGCAGGACACAAAGTCAGAATTTGCCTGACCATGTTATGGAGCAGACGACTTGATGTTTACGAAATCTCTACAAGGTAAAAAGGACTCTAAGTATCAAAGCCTCTTCAAGGCGGGACATGGAGCTAGAATTTGCAAGATTCTGCTCATTCAGGCATAAGCGAGCAGAGGATCTAATCTTTTGAAAATTTTTATAAGGTAAAAAGACTTTAAGTCTCAGAGCCTACTCGGGTGGTGACACAAAGTTTGAGTTTGTCAAATTCTGATCGGATTCGTGAGAATGAGAAAATGACTCGATAATTGAGAAATTTTTCAAAGGCAATAAAGACTCTGAGTCTTAAAGCCTACTAGAAGCAAGATAAAGCTCCAGTTGCTGAATCTGGCCAAAACAAATGATGACGAGCAAAGCATTCTTGTTATCAAAGTCGTTTGCATAAATTAAAAAAAAAAAAAAGAGATTAAAGCTAGGTTTTGTATACAAATTAATGGTTATGGTTGCGGGATGGGTTCCCCAGTCTGCTCTGGTAATAGATTTTTGTCCATCTACTCTTCTATGATGGCTAACTTTTCTGCTCTGTTTAAGGATGCTTATTCATTTGTTCTGCAGGAGGAGGATGCTCAGTCTGCTCTGTGAATGGAACAACATCGACATTTATTTGAGCAACGGCTTTGGCTTTCATAGTGATCTTGCTCCTCTATGAATCTGTTCACACCCTTTTCTAGTCAGATAATGTCAAGATCAGGATATTCCTTCTTCAAGACCAACATGATGTAAATATAGCTGAAGGCTAGACCGGAATTATACTCCTCCTGTACTTGTTTGTCCAAGACATCCACTCTCTCCTTGAGCTCGAACGTCTGTTCTTGGGAACACTTCCATTGGTCCCTAGAGAGCCTCAGCTGTTCTTCGTAAGCAGACTTCTGGGTGTCTCTCTCACTCCTAACAGTATCTAGCTTAGTGTTGGCATCATCTAGCTCACGCTCAAGTTAGGAAACCTTGGATTCGATAACTGTAATTTTCTCCTCTAGAGCCGAAAGCTGTTGATGGAGTTTTGCATACCTCTTTTCCGTGTGTTCTAGCTTCTCAGCTTTGTTCTTAAGTGAGTGAATTTCAGATCGCCTTTGCTTTTCGAGCCACGTGGCTCTAGCCTTATGGTACGTGGATGTTGTAGCAAGTTAGAGAGCATATTTTTCGAATGGTGTCTGCCATCTCCTCGAAGCTCTGCTCCTCAAAACCTTTGATGTAATTGAAGTCAACCAGCTTGGCGTATTCCCTTTGATAGGCAACCAGGTAGTCTGACCTATCTCTTTTGGTTGGAGGCGAGCTACGAGCAGTCACAGGCGGGCTGTCATGAAGGATTCTTTCAATTTCCTTACTGCTCGTGCCCTCATGGATTAGTATTGGGGCTGGCAAAGCAGGAGGAAGTCGAGGAGGAGGAGGGTTAGCTGGAGCATGACGTGCTTTCTTCGTTGGAGCAGCTACATTGCTAAAGGCATCCTTCGAAGGGAAGCATTTCTTTGGCATAGCAGTTGAAGTCACTAAACGAAACTCAACCAGACTGCGGGGCGATAATAGCTCTTGGCACAAGCAAGCGTTGACAAGAGCAGTATCAACGCACAACGATGACTCCTTCCCTAGAGGATAAGCTAGACTCCAAGAATCTGGGAAGGCAAAACAGATGATGAGAAAGAAGTCAGTCAATAAGTAAAAATTTGTAAAAATAAGAAAGCAAATAACCTGGGGTACAAAAACGGGTGGGAATCTAGACTGCTCCAATAGGAGTTGAAGCCACCGAACCCCAATTCCCCTCGACGAAGAAGAACTTACTTTTCCAATTCCCGCAAGAAGAGGGAATGTTAGTGATTGGTTTCCTCTTCGCAGAGCTAGACATAAAATAGTACCACACAGCATCTTTAGGACTGCTCCTCAGCTGGTATAAGTTCTTAACCTCTTTGACAGAAGGTTCACCCATCTCACACCTCTACCATAACACAAAGAGGCCAGAGAGCACTCTCCACCCATTAGGATTGAGCTGACCTAGAGCTAGGTGCATTCTACCCAATATTCTAACAAGTAGTAAGGTTGGATGAGGAGCCTAACGCCCAACCTGAAACACTCCATGTATAACGTCACAAACCTTAGAGGAGGCCAGCTGGGGGTATTTCCTTTGCTAGGAATCCTAAGCTCAATGTCATTATGAATGCTATAGGTTTCCCTTAGTCTATCCAAGTCTCTGGGGGTGGTTTGACACCTCATGAAATCTATTGGATAGGACTCTGCTTCACTCCTATGGCCAATCCGCCTTCTACGAAATGGCCTAGTCTCTTCGAGGAAATCAACCTCACTAGAATTCGCATCATCCGAAACCCCCTCGTTGAAATCTTCCTCACCGGACTTCGTATCACCAGAATCTCCAGTTTCAGGTGAAATAGAAGTCCCAGAAGAGTTAACGCCCTCACCCTCATTACCCAATATCGACTTACCCTGATCTATCCCTAAATGAGTCCCACGGGCAGACCTTCTAGGATACTCAATCATTTTAGAAGGATCTATAGTCTTCACAGGAACCGTAAGATCTAGCTCATCCTCTTCCTCCTCACTCTCAACCCCAATGATTTTTCTTTTTCTATGAGACATGGTGAATGCAGAAACGAAAACTCAAAAAACTCAGATAAGAAAGAACAGTACAAATACAACAGCAACCAGAAGTGAAGAACAGAAGTAATACCTGGAAAACCAAGAACTTAGCAAAGATGACGGTGGTGGAATTAATGATGGAAACAAATTAAGAAGAATTGAAGAATCCTTTTTTAAGGATTGTAAAGGCAAAAGAAAATGACGAGTAAAAGGGGGTCAATTGTGATTTAAGGATTTAAAAGGATAAGAAGAGAGAAAACGAAGCGTTTTGATCAGGAATGTGTCAGTTGAAAAGACGTGTCTCGAGAATGAAAAAATCACCATTTGAAATTTGAACATACAGCAAAGAAGAAGCCACGTCGACTACAGGTTAGGCTAGCTAGGAGAATAAAAGACAAATATCTTCGCTTCCATCGACTCTCGTAGAGATAAACACTAGATAAGGATTGAGATGACATCTTGCTGATATAAAACATACTGCCGAGCAGGATATGGTCGTTGTCATATACCTTTTCTAATTTCTAGTTTTACTCGTTTTACTCATTTTACTCTTAACATTAGAAACTAGGGGACCGATGATTGAGCAAAGGTAAACTACAGCATACGAGCCCATATATGTGGTCGAGCCATACAGGTGATTCTCATCATTAATCGACCAGGTATTCTGGTCAAGGCAAAAGCCGAATCGTTGTCAGGGACAATTACCAAAATATGGGTAACCAGTATTTTGCAATAATTAATTAATGAATTTTAGTCAAGAAAAAATTCAGCTCCTTGGTTCTTCTGAAAAAGGGTTGGGCTGAATGCAGGTAATAAGCTCTACAGTTCTCTCCTTTGCCTTCAGCCATCATTTCGGGTCACATACTCCGATCACTGAACCCGCTTCATTGGGCAATAACCTGTCTAATAATAGCCCACTTGGTGGCTCTCTCTACCCTTTATGCTTTCCAATGTAATCCTTCAAATTTTCGCTTTGCTAATCTAATTTCGCGTTGCTTCGAAACGACGAGAACAACGAGCTTTGGAAACGAGGAGAAGAAACAGATGGGTCTGTTTAGGTTTCTGTCATAATTTCTACGTTTTTAAATCCAAAACGACGTTGTTTCATGACAAAAGAAAACATAAAAAAATAACAGACAAAACGCCATAAAGCCTATGTCGTTTTAGGGTTTGACCCGAGACAAACATCATTTTCCTTTCAGAGTTTGAACTTGATGGTCCTTAAAAGTTGAAAAGACAGTTTCTTGCACTAAATAATAAACCCTTGGCATTGTAATAATAGCCCTAACGGCATAGGTCTACTGACTTGTCTTCGTGCTTCCCTTGCTGATCCGATCTGCTGTCACCTCACGTTAAATGTAAACGACGTGGCCTTTTTTAAGCCATACGATCAAATTTCAAATAGTGGCTTTTGCATTCCTGAAATGCGTCTCGTCAACTGACACGCCACTAGACATAAAACGCTTTGTTTTCTCTCTTTTGCTAAACCCTTGTATTAAAACCTCCTTCATTTATCAAGCTCATCTTTCTCTTTCGATTTCTAAAGATTAAACCCTCTTAGTTCATAACAGCTCACCTTTACCGCCAGCGCTAAGATTGGCACCTTGCTGGGTTTAGGCTATTTCAGGTATTGCTTCTGATCTCATTCCTAGTTGTTGTTACATTTGTGTTGTTCTTTCTTGTTCGGGTGTTTGGGCTTTGTTTTTATTTTCAAGATGTCTATAAGAAAGGGAAAGACTATCGGGGTTGAGAGCGAAGAAAAAGATGAAATAGACTTCTATCCTCATATGGGGAGGGGACCTCTCTTTGATCCTCTAGCTCCTTTAGAAATTGTAGGACAATTTAGCGTTATGGATTACCACAAAAGAACGCCCCTCGAGACTCGCCCCTCGAGACTCACCCCTCACTAGACAAGAGTCAATCAAAATGGGGTAGTGATGGCGAGGGAGTCAGTTATAAGAAAACTTCAAACTCTCAAAGGATTTGTGACTTTATACTTAGAGTGCTTTAGGTTGAGCATTAGGCTACCTCTCCAACCTTTCTTTGTTAGGATATTGGGTAAGATGCATTTAGCTCTGGCCATCAGTCTCCCTCCCAAAGGATTTATGACTTTATACTTAGAGTGCTTTAGATTGGGCGTTAGGCTATCCCTCCAACCTTACGTTGTTAGGATATTGGGTAAGATGCATTTAGCTTTGGTCAGCTTTAATCCTAATGGGTGGAGAGTGCTCTCTAGCGTTTTCGCGTTGTGGAAGATGTATGAACTTGGGGAGCCTACAATCGAGGAGGTACAGAATTTATACTAACTGAGGAATACTAGTAAGGATGAAGGTTGGTCTTATTTCATGTCAAGCTCTGCGAAGAGGAACCCCATCACTAACATTCGCAAATTCTTCTCTGATTGGGGAAATTGGGGTCAGGTGGCTTCTTCACCTGTAGAGATGTCCACATTCCTACTCGTTTCTGCAATCAAGGTGTTTTACTCTCCAGGTTGTTTTGAATTTGTGACCACTAACTGGTTTCCTTTACATCCTTTACTCTATTTTTTCAGATTCCTAGAGTCTGATTTACAACATAGAGGAAGAGTCGTCACTCTAAGTCCCATACGGCTCTAGTAAACACTTGTGCATGCCAGGATCTTCGAGCACTTAGTAGCCTTGTTGAGTGCAAGTTGGTAGCAGAAGCCGTTAACATGGACAACAGAATCCTCGGTGCCATGTCGAAGAAATGCTCTCAAACAAAAGGCGCTTCCAGCAGTGCACCTGCTCCACCCAAGAAAGCTCAAATAACACTAGCTAACCCCCCTCGACTTACTCTCCCTCCGGCTCAAATCCGTGAGAGCATAAAGAATAAGCTAGGTGAAAAAAGCTCTGGGGATGAAGCCCTGGCCACTGCTCCAAGCTCACCCACACCCAGGCGAGACCAATAAGACTTCTTGACTGCTTATTAGGAGTACGCCAAAGTGACAGGCTTTCAATATGTGGAAGAACTTAAGGACCAAAACTTAGGAGAGATGGTGGATAATCTCCAAACGTGTGTGTTCAAGCTCGCAGCCACGGCCTCCTACTACAAAGCCAGGGCCACTCGATATGACAAGAAGAGTGAGGCCGAACTCCAATCCCTTAGGAAGAAGGCTGAGAAAGAATGTGCAAAAGAGCAATCGGTTAAGCTTTATAAACAAGTCCAAGATCTCGAGGAGAAAATTGCTCTTGTTGAGTCCAGAGTCACCACACTCAAACATGAATTAGTCGAGGTGAAGACTGAACTCAACACTGCTAGAAGCGAGCAAGACACATAAAAGTTTGCTTACGATGAGGCAGTTGAAAACACTCAAGCGTGAATTGGCCGAGGTGAAGACTGAACTCGACACTGCTATAATGCTGCCTTGTCAATGTTTACAGGATCTTGTTTGTTGATGTGGTAACTTGGCGTTTAATAATTTCCCTTACAACAGTACAATATAGTACAACTATACATATTTATACCACGATCGACTCTATTTGCATACGCTTTTTTTTTTTTGTTTCCAAGAGTATTAATACAAGTTATGAATAATTTTTTGAATTGCCCGACATTAGTCGTGGCAGGTGATTGATTCATTTGGTTATCGAGCTGTCGTTTAAGTTAATTAATTGGCACTCCAGCTAATTTCTTGCACTGGGGTTCATTTGGTTAGAGTGTAGTTTCAGTTCATTAATTTGTACTCTAGTTAATTTCTTATATTGGGTTATAACAACACCATAGAATGACTCTTATTTTTGTTATTTAATTAAGGAGATTTAATTTCATAAACAAAAAATTCATTTGGATTGGATTGGTCCAATCCACATAATTTTTAACCTTTTTAGTGTTGAAGTTTAACCTAATGATCTCCAATCATATTTTCAGTTAATTTAAGTCAGTGTAGAAAATTATCCTTACAAAAAATTAAAAATAATCCCCTATCTCATCAAAGGATTGTTGTGTTCAACCATCACTGTTCTATATGTTTTCAATACAATCCAGTTCAAAGTACCCTCTCAATTCATAATAAGAATACCATGCAATTGTCCCAACTTAATTTGTTTGTTAATTCATCGACGTAGGTGAAGGTACAAGGCTCCCAAAGCACAACACAACCCAAACTCAAATTTGAACCAATACTTAGCTAACTTGTGATCATCAATCATTTCTTCATAACTATCTGCCACATATACACGAATAACAATATACTTTTTTTTAAAAAAAAAAGAGAAGTAAATCTTTCATTACTCAAACAACACTTTCTAATACATTTGCTATAACACCCTAAATTCATCCAAAAATCTCATAACTGAATTCTTATAACATTAATCTATTATTAATCCCAAATAAAGTCAATGTTGTCCATTGACAAAGCATAGTCTCTAAAATAATAAATAACTCAATAATCCTCCAAAATAAACTCCAACTCTAAACAATAGTCATAGTAGCTACAATTAATTTATCTAAAAAAAATGCCAAAGTTTTTCAACTCACAAATCCACTCCGTTAGGCCAACAGCACACATCTCTAAAATCAATCTACAAAATGTTGGAGACGAGGGGTAAGCCGTCAACTCGGTAAGCAAAATCATGCATTAGGTTACAAATAACAAAAAGGATATAATCATTATTATGAAGTCAGGAAAGAGTAATCATTTCATAATCATACATATGTGGTAAAACTCATAATCAGTTAAATCATAACGTGATAATCATTTTCAATAAATAATTGTATAAGAAATCTCTTATCAATAAAACCTTTCTTTCATTCAATTTGCTCATGCCACATAGTGTCACTTGTATCTCCAGTGACCTGGTCAATAGTTCAATATATCACTTGTACTCCCGATGACCCGGCGAATAATTCAATCAGAGTACTTTACCCCACAATAATCGTCAATAGATGCGCACAATACAACTGGCTGTTCAATAATATCAGCAATGGTAACTACGGATAATGAGCCGAAACCTTAAAAATAGTTTTCAGTTTTTCAATATCAATCATTCAATAAGATTTCGATAAAACGCTATAAGACATCGAATTGGCAAAACTTTACAAATATTTTAAAGGAAAATATTTTATAGAAAAATACGTATTTGAAATTTATTTTTAAAACAAATTTTAAGAATATGTTTTAAAATAACTTCAAAACCACAACTTGTCAATCTATGTGAACAACATTATTCTATTCATAAATATTTACATTTATACTTATATTAAATATTATGCATGAATTCACTTACCTCGATTCAAAGCACTCAACAATAACCCCAAGCACATGAGTTCACTCTTAACATATAATTAGTAAGACAGGATTCTTATCAACATCTTATTCAATTCTAACCTTAATAAGAAAACCCAAAAAATTTCTTAAACCATAAACTCCTACTTAAGCACATCAATTCACTAACTACACTAGACCATCATAGAGGAGCTGATTTTCATCCAAGTATAACTATGTCAAAAAAATCTCATATATCACAAAAAACGCTGTAAACATGTTGGCAACCAATATAAAATTTAACAAGACTAATTAGAGTTCATAATCATCACTGAAACTAATTTTCCCCAAACACATCGAAACAATCCAGTGATGGTATAAACAGAGGACTGCTACTTTAAAAATTTATAACTGTAGTTATACATGTCCAAAAATAACGATTCCAATTTTGAAAATTAGAGGAGACAATAAGAAGTCAGAATTAAATTTTAGAAGGCATTTAGTGATAAAAAAAAAAAAAAAGGAACCCTCACTGGCTTTAATATCAACCCTCGAAACTCTGGAAAACAGTTTTCAGGATTGCTATTTTTAATGATTTTTATATAAAGCTAAAGATTAAGAAATTAAAAACACAGAAACTAGACATATATGTACAATAATAAAAATTCTCATAATTTTTAGAAGTCGTTTGGGTTATGAAATAAATCATAGAAATGAGAATTGCTGTTGAAAATTGAAATTTTCCAGCATCGATGTTCCAAATTCAAAAACTCAAAACAATTAATATACGATATGTTTCTGAAAAATAAACATATGGTTAGAAAGAAAAAGATGTCTAGTTTAATAATTTATAAAGTTTTGTGCATGAAACGCAATAAAAACAGCAGTCGTCTAAGGTTTAATATATATTGTTCACAGTTTCCAAGATAATATAATAGCACTACCTCCACTCAATAATACATAAATCAATATATGATCATGCTTCTAAAATTTTATCAATACAACTCATACAAACTCATTCAATCAATCACATAAAATCACAATCAAAACCAGAAGTTTAAAGGGATATAAATTTTTTTTAATCTACCTTCATAACAAAATTAAAATTCAAAAACTCCTTTAATAGGAAATAGGAACACAATTAAAATCTTTCCTTTTTCTTATTCAAAAACACAAATTTATTCTTATGGTGGTTGTTGTATTCTTTTCTTTATTAGGCTTTAGGGTTTTTAAGAAATAAGAAATAAATGATGTAAGAGGTGTTTTTATTAGCCAAACATTTAATATCCCTACCTATTAGGGATTTTTATTTCCTTATTTAAAAAGGTATCAAATAAATTGGTAGAATAGAATAAAATCAAATCAATTAAAGATACCCTTAAAAATATTAGCCTAAAATACTATATATATAGATATGTAATAAACGGTTGTTACATTTGCAACTTCTATTGGTATTACTTTTGACCAAATAGTAGATGTATTTCTTCTTAAAGCAGATAGGGAATGGGGCATCTAGGAACATATTACACTACAGTCTTTTGAAATATACTATTAAGATTTAATAAGTCTTATATTCTTATCCAATAACTACTAATTGTATATTTCTAAAAAATTAGCAAAAAGTCAAGCCCAGCATTGAACCTAAATCCTGCAATGCCTACTGTTATCTCCAACCACCAATTAAATTTCCTGGTGTTTTATGTCAGCTACCCAACCCAAACCGGTTCGATTTACAAATTACAAATACTTTTGATAACCCTACTAAATATGAATTAAGAGGACAATACAAGGAGTTACAAAACTAGACTTACAACATTTGGGCAAGCACTTCACTCACTGTTTGCCCCAGAGTAACTTGACTGATTAGTAATAAATTAAGATCACAACATTTTTGGCCAGCTAAAGACACAATCATCATCGGCTTCGCTCCTCATGAACACCGTAATACCCGTCCACAAGTGTGCTTAGGGACTTGGTGAGGCGCACAAATGGTGACTTGGAGAGGAGCACAAATGGTGAAGTTTAAACGTGCTACACAAAAAGACCTGATAATTGTTATTTTCTAAATTAGAGAGTTAAAGATGAGTTTAAAGAAAATGCCTCTCATATTAGCCAAGATATAATAATTATCAATAATTAATTTATTAAAATGTTCAAAAGGTTAAGACTTACTTTACGAGTCCATGCAATTCTTGTATTACAAAAAAATAATGGATCAACATTTCTAGCCTCAATCATATGTACATATTCACCTATGACAAACAATGCCAAAAATGAGTAAATTAACTCAATTTACAATAAAAATACACCTATATATACACGTACTCCTCTCCTTTTTCAGCCTAAAAGAAACTTAATCCCCCACCCACTCTTGTGAGTGGCATTTGAATCCCAAGCTTCTCGCCAAGAGTAAATATGTATATAAATCTTAGAAAACAAACCTCTAGTTGGATCATATCTGATCCAAGGATTCTCTTGCTCCATTAACCTTTTAACAATAGCTGATCCATCTAATCCTGCATTGGAAACAATTGAGTACACGGGTATCTATATTCCAAATTATTGGTTAGCTTGTGCCTTGAAATAAAGGTTCATCTTATCTAGTGCATCATTGTTAACAACAACAACAACAAAATAAAATTAGAAAATGAAAAATCCAATGATGTAAAGCTCAGTAATGAGGTTTATTCCATGTTGTAAATTCTTGTAACATTCTTTAACTTGAATTCCTTTCACTCAAAAGTTCAAAAACTTGCACACTTGAGAAAATCTCATTTCATCAAGGTAAATCAAACAGTAGTTTTGACGCTACTTATGAAAAACAATCAATGAAAAGATTTTTTATTTACAATATAAAAAAGCAAAGAAGTTAGAGGAGAGAAAATACCTTAAGTGCATGCTGAAAAAGTTGAACACCAAGCTGTATATTAGGATAAGAGTGTGAAAGTTGGTATTTGTCCAGTTCCTTTGAGGCGTGCAGAAGTGCAACCCCACCGCCTTGAAATACATTAGAATGAGATAAATATGATTCATCAACTCAATAAAATGAAATGGTAAATGTTCATTCAATTAAAAAATGTCTCAGGACATCCCCGGTGTTAAATATATTATACTTTTGCCCTTACTTTAACTCAATATTTACAAAAAGATCCTTGTAGTAATCTTGGAGATTTTAATAAAAAGAAATGATGATAATTTATCAAATTAACCCTAAAAACAAAAAATTAATCTAAAATTTCTTGCCACTATTTTACTTCAAGGTTAATTTGATATTAATTTTGGTAAATTTTGTAAATAAAAATTAATGTAAAGATTGTTCCAAGGATATTATTGTAAAAGCAAACAAAAAATAAGGGCATTAGTGTAGAATAATTAATAGCAAGGGTGTTTTAAGATATTTTTTTACATATAGATACTAAATAGTCACGTAACTCAAAATTTAAGAACTAAATGAACATTTATCCAAATGAGAGAAACACAATTATATAGTCATAAGATTTACCCAGTAAAATTCCAGCATTCACTGCAACTTTGGCAGCTTCTGGGGCATTACAAACTCCTTTATTCTTTTTGTGCACATCCTTTTTACCACCTCCACGAACCTTACTATTTACATCAAAACAACCTTGTTAAGATATATATGTTTGCCAAACTCCAGAAAAAAAAAATGTCCATTTCAAATTGCCAAACCTTAAAAACAGCTGCACCACCATAAAACTTAGCAAGCCTCTCTCTTAATAACTTTACTTCGTTAAAAGATGTGCTGGCTGCAATTGCAGTTTTCAACTATAACAAGAATCACAAGAAAAATGTTGAATAATTAATAAGTGCAACATAGAGTCTGATAAATTGTTTAAAACATGTCAAAAGAGACACGACTAACCTGTTTGCATATTTCTTCAACCTCTGCTTGCCTACTAGACCCAAAAAGGGCATCCATTAAATCATATGTTGCTCTAACCTGTAAAAATGAAAAGGGATCGAATGTGATGCAAGGCAAAGACTAGTAAAACACGATTAATGTAGATTATGCCATATTATCAAATCTCTCACCTCTTTGCAAGAGCCAAAAATTTCTTTTGTTCCAACCTAAACATAATACACGAGGTGGGAAAAGGTCAACATCAGACTCTTCAGTTACAAACTAAACATAAAACGTAAAAAGCATTATGCAGAAAATGGGAAATAAAGTGGGAAAATTTTCCGTTTGAACTTTGCCTTCTGTGAGAATGGTATGGTCCTTTATGATCGCCTTTTTATCTTGTACATATTCATGAGGCTTTGTGATATAAATCTTCAGCCAATTCAAAAACCCACAATTGCTAAGTCTAAGTGATATATGAAACAACATTATGTAACTAAGCTAATGTAAATTATTAGGTCTCATCCAACTTGAATATTTGTTTATGCCAAAAACTTTATCTACCTCCAATCCAACATAATTCCTGTCTAGAATAATTGATGCCGCCTCTTCCTCGTCAATATCCTCCGTAATAACCAACAATGGTCGATTACTCTGAGAAGAAAGGAAAAGAAAGGGAAAAAAATAAAATTATCAATAAAATTTGTGAATAAATAAGATTAACTTTCCGAATTAAAAATGAATCCTCTTACAAACTTAAGATTTAATTCCATTGTTGCACGAAAAAACTCACTCCTGGAAAATTTATTCTTATGGATTAAGATGAACAGATTTCTGAAAACCTAACAAAAATGAAACAAACAGTTGCATCAATACCAATATTGATGCAACGCCATGCATTTAGGTAAAACCAATACAATCCCATTTAACCAAAAACAAAAATTATTGCATTGGGCAATAACATGTGAGGCTTTTTGAACTTAAATAGAAAGTGAAATAACATTATGTCAAATATTGTGATTTAACCAAAAAAAATACATTGAAATGCTTACACATGATTTCTCCTCCATATTGGTGATGAAGATAGGGGATACAAGGCCAAAGTCAAAACTCATTCCCCTATCAAACATCAATTCATTATTTGATTTTATCTTCTCATGCAACAGTTTTGAGGGAGTAAAATGAAACACTAGGATAAATATTTGAATGACTCAAGAATGTTATGAAAGTAAATGGAATAAATATCATCGTCAACCAAGAACATGACCTATAGGGAAAAAAAAAAGAAAGGCAGAAGTAAAGTGTATGCTCGTATATGATTTTTCAAAAATGTTATGCTTATTTAGTGGGGATACTTACTTCGTATATCAACTAATCTGGCATTATTTGATTGGCTCAAGTGATAGTTAGTTATTAGATCTTATAAATTCTTGTCCAAATGGTGAATTTCTATTGGTGACACATTAGTTAAGCTAAGTATCCCAACCAAGTGAGCATAGCATTACTCATTATTTTTCACTAACCACATGCCACATCCAACTCAAGCCCAAAAAAGAAATAATAAAGAAATTGAAGGATATTCTATCAACAACTCTAATGTATGTGTTACTATTAAAAGTACCCCAAGTTACCAAAAAAAAAAATGAAAGAAACCACTATGTTATCTTTAGTATTAAATTTAATTATTAATCATATGCTTTTTTAAAAAAGTAAAAAAAAATAAAAAAAAGAACTCTAGAAATAAAAAAATCTCCAAACTACGGTCTCTTTCTCATTCTCATTTTTATCGACCCAGTTGTTTTTTTTTATTATTATTATTTATGCTCCAAATCCTCAAATTCCATTGAAATGAATATAGGAAGCGCCAACAAAGGGTAATTAATGTAGTAAAATTTTACAAATTTTTGAAAAAATGATAAACAAAAGGATGTAAATCATGATAATCAATCTCAAATAAAAAGCAATCAAATTAGAAGAACCAAACAACAAATCATTCACAATAATGAATGAGGAAAGGATCATAAAAAAATTCAACAAGTAACTTACATAGATGATAAATGCACCATCTGGTCCAACTTTATCAATAGCCTTAGCTACGAGCTGTCCAATATGCCTATCTCCATTTGTTGAAACTGTTCCAACCTTTATAGAGTAAAAAAAAAAAAAAGCCATACATCAACAACACATCAAATTAAATCACCTCACAATCAGTTATATATGTACAATTCTCCTCAAAACTCTGAAACTACACAGAACTCCAAAAGAAAACCTGGATAAATTCTTTAAATAACAAGACCAGTTGCGCTGTGCGAAACATCAAGTGGTCTCTAACTTTCTGAAAAGCCATTTCAATACTGTGTAGTAGATAGGCATTTATTCTAACAACCGCTGCCTTTTCTTGTTCATCATACATGGCTTGGGACATGACTGGTGTATTTTTGTAGAATTTTTGTAGAATACAAACAGAAACATCAAACATGAAATGTGTAATTTTCATTAGAACTAAAATACATACACCGATAAGTTATCGTGCTACTCTGCTGGATATTTAACCAAAATACTTGCTTTACACCTAAAACCATTTGACAATTACTAACAATTTATCCATGCATCAACTATTACCTAAGAACAGTTGTAAGGAGGACCACCACTCGTAATGATCAAACACATTGCGTGCAGGGTTTGGGGGTTTGGTAAACCATAGCAAGGGAAATCATTATATCCAAAGTCCTAAGACGCCAGTAAACAATAACATTATTAGGCAACCATCTAGGAAAAAAAACCACTATTGTAGATGGAATCAATTAATTGAAGAAACAAAAAGAACCAATTTCAAAAAATTCCAATAAACTTAATTTACATAAATATAACTGTGTGAATATAAAAGAAGCATGACCGTTGTTACATATGAATTAATTAGAAAATAGATAAGGTTATGATTTTAGAGATTAAGAATGAGCGAGAGTTGCTAACTTTGAAACGGCTTTCTTCGATATGAGGATAGCTGTCAGTGGCGCCAGCAACAGAACCATTACTAAATCTAAAAGCAACCTGAGCTTGATATTACAAATCCAATAAATTAAAATAAGCCGATGATACCCAATAGAAATTAAAAAAAAAAAAAATCAGAAAATTAATCTCACCACCTAGAGACTGAAATTATTCTTAGCCAACCTACATTAATTGAGATTGAAAAAAAAACTGAGAACATAACATGTTTTAAAACAAAGTTAAATCTAATAAGCACATTCATACGTACCTCACTTTGGAGCCTAATCTCAACATGACTCTTTCGATCTACCAAGAGAAATAGAAATATGTTATCTTTATCTCACTTTCAGCTTTACCTTTGGAGACGGCGACTTAGACCCAGGGCTTCTTATATAGTCAGAGTTTAGTTTAATATGAAAGGTGCTAGGTCACTTTTTTTTCTTTGTAATTTTTTCAATAAAAAACCCACGTTTACTTTGGCATATATATATAAGAAAAGAAAAAAAAAAGGAGACATCTTGCAGAGGGAAAGGCATATGTTACATTAGATTTTGATATTTTTTAATCTAATGAATGAAAATAATTTTAATACAAACAAGGCATGGGTGTAATAGTAATTTATAAAAAAATTTATTTTTAATCACATATTTACTTATTTTTTAAAAATAAGTCCTCATTAATTTTTTATAACTATATGATTTTGTCTCTCATCTCCTCTACATCGACACCAACAACAACACCAACACAATCATCTACTGCTATAGGAAGTGCTCAGACTGCATCAGGTTTGTTTAAAATTTATATTCAAAGCCATGACATATGTTCAACATCTAAAAGATGGAGTTAATAATTTTGTTTGTTTATCAATGTAAGTTAGTTTTTATATATTTTAGCATAGATTTAATGCCAATATGATATGAGAAACTTTACTTAAAATGAGTGC
Organism: Luvunga scandens; assembly: GCA_030449905.1. Classification (NCBI taxonomy): domain Eukaryota; kingdom Viridiplantae; phylum Streptophyta; class Magnoliopsida; order Sapindales; family Rutaceae; genus Luvunga; species Luvunga scandens. Next base: position 43,220 of record JASUUG010000102.1, on the reverse strand, counting down.
AGCAACTGTTATAGCTTCAATTTTAAGTTATTTACTACTCTTATTTTATTTTGGTTAAAGTTTGTTAGTCTTCCTTTTATCTAAGAGTTAGTTATGGTACTTGCCTGATGAATACGTTTAGGAACATGTTTGCTTTTTTAATCATGTTAGTTGACATACTTTAGCAGCTTTGCTAGTACAAATTGAAGCTCTACTATCAGTTGAAATATATAACAGTAACATTTCAATTTCTATATTCTATATTTTCTTTAATCTTCATTGACTAATAAAATAAAAATAAATTTCTTCCTCTATTTGTATGTAGATAAATTTTTGCACTTAGAATTTGTTACATAACATATATTATAAGTTTCTACATTATATGTTCATCAATGTGTTATGTTTGCTGGTTAAAATAAAAGTACCAACAAAAGGTTCAACAAACAGACGACTAGTTGAATAAATATTAGAAACTGCATTTGGAACACCACCTGCAAAAGGAATTCAAATTATAGAAGAAATAATTAGTTCAAGAGGCACTTCGCAATCAGGCCTTTCTATAATAAAGACAAAGGGAGATTCAAAGGGCAAATGAGTCCTTCATATTTGCTGTAAGTTGTTCATTATGATGTTGGGTTCAAATGCCCTGCAATGATGTATTTGAATTTCCTATGTTGTAGAGTATGCTGGAGGTAAAGGCATAGGGCAGCATCATTCATTTTACTTATTCACCATTAACAAATAATGCTGGTCATTTTGTGTAATCTTGTATCTATAATAATATATTATGGCAGTGAATGAATATGACGGTTGGAAAGTAGGAAATTCAGTCTGAATTTTTAGGTGTGTTGCAATTCATATTGTGGACAAAGATAGGAGTAGCAGCAACAGAAGCGTGTAGGCATTCACTTCAATCTTTGTGAAATATTGATTGCAACATACACATATATAAGAATAACAGTTCATGTGCTGTCAATGTAATGAACTACATCTTTTGATAATGAAATATATCATTTTGATTACTTATGTTTGTGCTCTACTTATTTAACTCTATTTTTTAAGCCTTGTATTCATCTTATTCATTTATTTTCTGCCCAAGATGATAAATGTACATAATACATAGTAACTGCATTATAATCGTGGTATACAGCACGCTCTTGTCTTGTTTTGCAACAAGCTTGGTGGTCATTGTTATGAGCTTTTTATTTTCATGATGGAAAATTTGGCTCTCTTCTTCATCTTGCAACGCACCCAACCCTTTTGCAATCACTTTGTACTCAAAGCTAGATGGTTCCCACCACTTGAAGTAATCACAGCCTGACCTCACATTCATAATAAAGCCTATTGGGATTTATAGAAGATTTAGAAACTTTTATTGTTGCTCGTTCACCATAGTCAGTACACAGTTTATTTCTGAATTTGATGACCTTGTCGTTCACTTGCAACTTCTCTTCTTCATCTTCATTAAAAAAGTTACTAGAGCCTCCCCTAGAGGATGGCATTCTCATTGCTTTGTTGGAGCTTTTACAGCAATGGCTGGATTTGGATGCTTTGGGCCTAGTAGTTTGTGTACAGGGGTATTTGTAATAATAAGACAATGTTGTGCATAGTCAATTTGAAATTTGAACTAGTGGGACATGTGTAGTTTCTATAACATGCCGCGATTACAGATGGACCTATAAAATATTAAAAATTTGAGTTTTATGCCATTGTTGTAATTTGCATATGATGACATGCCTTGTAATTCCCCTAACTGAAGGAAAATAATTGTTTTTTCAAGCCCATGAAGTCATTTCCACACCTAATTTTTTAATCACTTATTTATTGTCTACATATTAATATTTTTATAGTTAACTTTTTACATTTCCAATGACTTGTTATGCATCAATTATTTTTGTTGACATTACAAAGTCATTACAAGAATATTCTGTTAAGTTATGGATAAAATACTATCTAGGCTACCCAAGAGGGAGAGTGAATTGGGTTCTTTAAAAAATTAAGCAAATAAAATTACACAACAATTAAAAATAATATCTTAAAACAATATAATTAACAATGCTTGAATTTAAAGAGATAAGGGAAGAGAGATCAAACAAAAGATTTTTATGTGGTTCGGCCAATCGTGCCTACGTCCACACCTCCAAGCTCATCGGGCTTGAGGATTCCACTAAGCAAGCCTCTAAGGCTTCAACACCACTTACACTTGACTTCAAGGCGTCAATGGACCTTTACAATCAAGAGATTATCCCCAATCTCTTAACACAAGTGTATCCAAACACTTATAATCACTCAAAAATTAATATTCAAAATTAATCAATCTCTCACACAATATATATGATTACAAATAAAATCCCAAGTGTGAATCAATGAAATAAAACAAGTTTAAAGCTCAAGGAAGATTGTTTTTCTCAATAACAAGCTCAATGATAATTCTTGGATATCTCTGATTTGAATTTGATTGAGTTATTTTATAGTTGGAGCTGAAAACTAGCCGTTATTGACTTTCTGAGAATAATCGGTTTGTCGGTTGGTTCTAACGGTTAGCCATTTTGACTTTTCAACTATCCGTTATTGACTTTCTAACAGTTAGCCGTTTATTTCCAGAAACCTGCGAAACAAACTTAGGTCTCCGTTATTGCTAAACGGCTCAAGATTAGAAAATTATCGGTTTGCTGTTAGTAATAAACAGTTCACCGTTAATTTCCAGAATGCTCTGAAACTTTCTGTAAATAAACAGTTCACCTTTTATAATAAACGGTTCACCGTTCAAAATAAACGGTTCACCTTTTATAATAAACGGTTCAAGGGTAATTTCCAGAATCTATATTTGGATAACTTTTTGTGGAAAAATGATTTTCCAACTCAAGTTAACGGTCATTAAGATTCTTTAAACATATTTATGGCTTTAAGAAATTCATTTTAATAACTCAAACATTTTAATCAAGAACATATAAGCTTTGTTATCATCAAAATCAATATTATAAGATTAACAATGGATACTTTAATACTTTTATAAGTCAATGGCGGTCAATGATTAAAGATAACAAGTTTTAAGAGGTAGTTTGATGTTTTTAATAGTAAGGGGGTATTTGAAGATTATCACTTCACTAGGGAGTAGCTCGAAATTAACCCTTAATAGTACGTGGGCCAACTTTTTATCCTTAAAGCATGATTCATTTCTATTCATTTATCTACAAGTTGTCTATGTTGTTAAGATTTTATAATCCTTCAATTTGTCTCTGTTGTTAAGATTTGATGATCTTTCAATTCATTGGTGCTTATGCAATATGTGAAATATGTTCTGGTTTTGCAAGCTTTGAATTGAAATTATGCAATTTGAATTCTTTCTAAAACTTTCGCAAGTATTTTTTCCATTTCATTCACTTATTTGGATTGTAAATCAAGATTTCGGGAACATGAATTTTTTCGGGTTTAACCTAGATTGGACTCGGAATTAAAAAAATCAAGTTTTAATCCGGGTCGAGTATCTCAAATTGCAATTTGGAATGGGAAATGAGATTCTATTTACTTTAACTGTAATAATTGAAATTGGAATCAATTGTATTACTAATGCACAGTAAAATTAACAGAATTTTTACTAAAAGAGTATTTTACCCCTTGAACAATTTAAGTGTGTAGCAAAATGATTTTGTACTCCTCTAAAATTAAAAAAAGAAAAAGTTACAAAGCCAAAGATTTGGAAAATCAAATAGTTTCAATGTTATAACTTTTGAAAATAAATGATTATATTAAGAAACTAATTTTTTTTAGTATTTATATTTATATCAATTTTAATAAATAAAAATAAATTACAATAATAAATTTAATAAAAATAGATACTTATTTTAAGAAAATTATTTTATCTTAGTTGCTTATTCTTTTAATAGTTGAATTTAGATATTTAAATCAATTTATTAAGTACATATTACTTACAATATTTAATTTAATAATCCTAAATAATTGTATTATTTTATTGAAAAATTATCAATGCACCACCTAATTTATTAGGAAATTATTAAATTACTATATGACTTTTCCATTTTGTATCAAATCATCGTTGTCGTTTTAAATTAATAAATTGAAGTACCTTAATAGATACTCCTGTGATGTCATCATTTTTTAACCGAAGCCAAGTAACTGGTAGTAAAATGGAAAAGAAAAATAAGTTGGAAAAAAATATTTGTTAGAAAACTTTAATGGCAAAGTGATATGTTAAACAAATTAGGTGGGCATTTGATAATATCCCAATTTCTTTTTTTAAAAGAGTCTCTATAAAATATGTGCCATGCAATAATTTACCTTTCAAGCTTTTTTTTTTTTAAAAGAAGAGTTCATGACTTTTTTTTTTAATTATACCATAATGGCTTCCACTTTAAACGTTCTTAAAGAAGAGCTGGACGAAAGTTGTACAACATATGATTTCAGAAAGAGCTAAAAAATTTTCATGGGTATAGAATTCATCTTAGTAAGTGATTTTGGTATTTAAAGAGTGTATAATTGAGGGCATAATTCAGCAATTTTATTAGAATAATTAAAAAAAAGAAGTTCTAAGAGATATTTTAACAAAATCCTAACGTATCATGTCTTGTAAACATTAATCTTAAGAAAATTTTGATTGCTCATGCCAATACATTATCCTAATATTGTTCATCTATCAATAATAATCCACCAATCAATTGAAATTTGTTGTAATAGTGTAATGGAGCCAAACACTTAAGTCAAAGTCGGTCCTCGTGCTATTGTCCTTGGAGGTTGTGACGTAGGGGACGCTGGAGATGGTGAGCTCCATGTTGAACAATGCTAAGTGTACGTAACTACTGTAGAAAAAAATATTTTGTTGTACGCTTATTATTATTATTATTACTAATATTATTATTATTATTATTATTTTGATAAAGATTTTATGGAAGCAACTTCATAAGTAAATTTCCGATATTTCATCTAAATAATTATATATAGAATATAATGTTGGAATGGAGTTATAAAATGTTTAAAAATTTAATAAAATTTAATTTGATAAAACATTCAACTTAATTAAATTGATGCCAGTTAATTTATTTTTAGTTGTCTTCGGGTACAGGACAATCTTTTTAGGTTGAATTTGTATGAATTAGAAAAGGATTCAAATAAAGTTTCCAAAGTTAATGTTTCTATCTCGTTTAGCTTCACGAATTTACCAGAGTCTGCCTTCAAGGTGTATTTAACAATTAATTAATGGGCATAAACAAAAAATGACGATTAAAAAAAAAATTACAACTCAGTGAGGGGAGATAATGATTTGAATCTGGAAGCACCTGCACCTTTCCGAGGGATTTGATCACGTACGATACCACCGTATCACAAACAAACAAGATAAAAAGCACATGAGAAACAATTAATCCCCCAACCCGTATGACCGTATCTGAAATTATCAAGTTTTTTTTTTTCTATTGTAATTTCGCCTCTCATGCTAAAATATATAAAATGTATTTTATATTTATAACAAAACCTACCCCTGGCCTGATGCAAGCCAAAACTAGTAACACTGTAGATTAGTACCGCATTAACATTGCCTCCCGTGAGAATGGCAAGGTCCTGCATGAGCCCCTTTTGATCTTCTGAATATTTAAGAGGTTTAGCAATATAAACCTTCATCCAATTCAAAAACCCATCATAACTAACTGATACATGAAACAACATTATATACATAACGACTAATTGAATGACATATGACAGTTTAAGCAGCCATTCATCATTTTTCAGCTGCAATCTATCACGTATTATTTGTAATCTCGTCTGATATTTGTAAATTTTCCTAGCCATCTTCACATGTTGATGTTGATCGCTGACAAATGATCAAGCTTGTTGGGTCTCATCTAAGTAGAATATTTTTTAACTTCACCAAAACTTTGTTTACCTTTGATCCAGCAAAATCCCAGACTGCAATAAGACATGTCATCTCATCCTTTTCAATATCCCCCGTAATAACCAACAAGGAATTCTGAGAAGAAAGAAAAAAAAAAGACTAACAATAAAATTTGTTACTAAATAAGTTTAAAAAAACTAACAATAAAATCTCTCACAAAATAAGATTAACGTTTATAATTGTATACAAGTCCTCCTACATATTTAATTCCCAAATCCCCCACTGCGCAATAAATCTCACTGCTCGAAATCTTATTCTCATGGATTAGAATGAACGGATTTCTGAGAACCTGGCAGAAATAAAACAAACTGTTGTAGTAATGACGATAATGATACAACTTTACGCATTTAGGTAAAACCAATGCCATCCTTTTTAAACTGATAACAAATGCACAAAAATAAAAATAATAAAAATATTAATCACAAAGTTAGTGATTTTTTAAAAATATTGAAATGCGTACACAGGATTCCTCCTCCTTATTGGTGATGAAGAAAGGGGATATAAGGCCAAAGTCTAAGCTCATCCCCTTATCAAACACTAATTCGTTATTTGACTTTATCTTATCCTGCAACAGTTTTGAGGGAGGGAAGAAAAAACACATGGATAAATATTTGAATCACTCAAGAACTTTATGAAAAAGGAATAGGAATAAATATCATTGTCAACAAAGAATATGACCCATGGGAAGACAACCAGGCAGAAGTAAAGTACATGATCGTATACTATTTTTCACTTACCACAGGCTATAACATCCAACTCAAGCAAAAAACACAAATAAAATTTGAGGAATACTTTTATCGATTACCCTAAAGTATCTCTTATTATTAAAAATGCCCCAGGTTATGAAATAAGTGAAAGAAACTCTCTTGTTAATATTGGTGCCAAATTCAATTGTAAAGCACCTTTTCTCTTTAAAGAAGAACTCCTATGAAGGTTTCTTTCTCGTTCCCATTTTATCAGCTTCATTTTCTTGTTTTTTCTTATGCTCCAATTCATCTGCTGCCATTGAATTGAAGATAGGAAACACCAACAATGGGTGAACATTTTTATTATTATTATTATTGTTTTTGAAAAGTAACTTACAGAGATGATAGTACAGTAAAAAACTTGCAAATTTTCTGTAAAAGTGATAGACAGAAGGAATAAAGGAAATATAAAAACGACATCATGCCAAATCAATCTCAAGCCAAAAGTAATCAAAGTGGAAGAATCTAACCAACAAATCATTCACAATAATTAAAGAATAAGGGACTGTAAAGGCAACGAAAAAGCTACATCATGACAAATCAATCTCAAACAAAAAGTAATAAAAATTAGAAGAACCAAACTACAAATCATTCACAATAATGAAAGAGGAAAGAATGGTAAAAATTCAACAACTTACAGAGATGATAAATGCCCCATCTGGTCCAACTTTATCAATAGCCTTAGCTACGAGCTCTCCAATATGCCTATCCCCATTTGCTGCAACTGTTCCAACCTTTATAGAGTAAAAAAAAAAAAAAGGCCATATATCAACAACAAGTCAAATTAAATCACCTCACAATCAGTTTTATATGTACGATTCTCCTCAAAACTCCGAAACTAACTAGAACTCCAAAAGTAAACCTGGATAAGTTCTTCAAATGAGAGGACCGGTTGCGATGTGCGAAACATCAAGTGGTCTCTAACTTTCTGAAAAGCCATTTCAATACCGTGTACTAGATCATAGGCATTTGCTCCAGCAACCAGTGCCTTTTCTCGTTCATCACACAGGGCTTGGGACATGACAGGCATTTATTTGTAGACTGCAAACAGATACATCAAACATGCAATGCGTAATTTTCATTGCAACCAAAATAAATACACCAATAAGTTACCGTGCTAATATGCTGGAAATTCAACCAAAATACTTGCTTTCCACATAAAACCATTTAACAATTACTAACAATTTATCCACGCATCTTGTTCGAGGTGACTAGATAAAACTCTTGGTGGAGATAGTCTGCTCATGCTCTCAAAGACTACTTCCTACTGGTGGTAGTCCACTAATGGTGACCAGAAAACCGAGGTGATGTGCTTGTTCCATCTGGTAAGGTGATTACCAGCTTACTCCTAGTCACCTATCAACACTTTGCTCATTTTTCACTTAGAGACGATCGTGGTCACCCTATTTTATTCCTCAAACAATGGTACAATTCTAGAAAATACTAGCATTGTCCGCCTTCTATAACCGAAATTCCATCCTTCCTGGGTGCTCAACGCTGATACTCTCACTGTAGCGTAAGTCATTGTTGATAGTATCAATTATTTTAAAGCCATCTCCCGTAGTTGGAGGAGAGCTCTAGCTTTTGCTTCATTTTTTTTTTGCAACAGTCCTTCACTTCTGTCGTTTTTAGTTTCTTTTTCGATAGCTTTTTTATTTTAAAAAAAAATTAATTATGATTAATTTCTCATATTTTCAAATTAATCATATTGTCAGATTGTCATTAGGAGCTGCACCCCCAAATTCTTCTACCCACTCGTCGTGACCATTGGAAGTCCCAAAACAGAATCAACATAAAGCTGCCGCACACCGCACACCCACCACCAAGTAAGCCTATTTTTTTTATAATTTTTTTTTTGTGAATAATTTCGGTATTGTTTGGGAAGTGAAAAATGACAACAAGATCTCCTCTATGTGAAAAGTAAGCAAAAAGTTAATAGATGATCAGGAGGTAATCTACTAAATACATTAACCACGTGGTATGAGCACATTACCTCGAGCAGGAGAAAATTCTGGTGTAATGTTGATGACCTCGAGTAGGAGGTAGTTCAGAGACCATGACCAGAATTCCTAGAGCAGGATTAGCTCTTAGTATCATGAGCAGGTATGATAACTACAGCCACGTGCTGCTTTTACATGAGTCAAAAGGTCACGTCACTTCTGTTACTTACTGCTTTTACATGAGTCAAAAGGTCACGTCACTTCTGTTACTTACTGCTTACACCAAATGTAACGTAAGCTCACCCCAGCACCTATATTACATTTTCTATAACAAACAGCCTGCCATTATGGATCGTTAGATATACGATTTTCAAATCCAACAGATGGGAACGAAGTTAAGCTAAAATAGAGTATTGGTGCAACAATCAAATGAATATATTAAGCAAAAGGCGGGCAACCTGATAAGGGTTATGAAAAATTACTTGTTAACGGGTTAACGAGTAAGTTTTGTAGAGGAAAAAAAAGAAAATCACGGCATGTATAAGGGTTTGAAAATTAGAATGTACTGGAGAATTGAAATCACCAAATACTTTCCCACATATTATTAATCGATTTTCTATTATTCGATTTTGTAGATTCACTTAAATTTAGAAATCCTAAATACGGATGGTAATGGGCACCACCCGTATCTGAAAAAAATTTAAATTATTAAGCTCACAAACAACCTGCAACGAGTTTTATTTTTTTTAAAAAAAATTCTAATAGATTTTAAAAATTACTAAACTCACCCTCAATCCTTACAAGTTCTTAGATTTAAACTCACAAATATGAAAAAAATACTTTCAATAATACAAAAAAATTTAAATTATACAATTCAAACTATAAAGTTACAGCAGTCACCTAAAAAAACACAGAAAATACTCAATTTTAGATTTTATCAACGTAAATGAGAAATTAAAGTTTCTACATTAAAATAAATACACAATATATTTCAGTCTAAAGAAAATGTTTCTGTTGTAGGAAAATTACTATCAATAAGATAAATGCCTTGCTCCATCTTTTAATCAATATATAAGTATTGTCGACAATATTAACAAGTAAATTTTAGACAACTACCATTAACAAATAATTAAATAAATAAAAACACAAGTTTAGTAAGCAATCATTAAGTTTAAGTCATTAAAGCAAAGTAAATAAATTAATCAAATTAAAATAAAATATTAGTAATATTAAAATTAGTAATATTTAACTTAAAAATTATAAAATTTTGACTTATTAAAAGTCTATTGTATTTATCTTATACATATCTTTTTCTAGTGCAAGGGTTCTTATTTTTTTTTCAAGTGGACACGTTATTAAATCATGTGGCTTGATAGAGTTAGTAAAGATCACTATTAAACCACTCGGCTTTATAATACATTAAAAAATAACTCTCTCTCTCTCTTTCTATATAATATATATAGAGAGAGAGAGACATTCTCTAGTACAGGCATACTCATTTTTTTTCATGCAAACACATTGTTGAACAATGGACTTAACAGAGTCAGTGAAGAACACTATTAAACTGCACAACTTTATAGTACATTGAAAAATAACTTTATTAAATTGTACGACTTAATAGCATATCTGCATTAAAAAAGATGAGGGATATATTGTGCATACGTTATATATATATATATAATCATTTTTAGGTGCGGACGCCCGCATTTTTTTTAATGTGGACACACTGTTAAACCACACGGTTTAAAAGAGTTTGTTTTTTAATGAACTATAAAATCATGCGGTTTAACAATGTATTTGCATGAAAATAAAATAAAAACGTCCGCACTAAATAAGGACTATATATATATATATAAAGACTAGGGCATGCGGCCGTAGTAATTTAGGTTAGGATTACGAATTAGGAAAATTAGGTTATGAGTAATAACTTTAGTTTAAATATATTTATAATTAATTTTTTTAATGTAAACTTTATGATTAAAATTCAAAATATAAATAATTAAAAAAAAAAAAGAACAATGACGTTTTCTTCTCAACACCAAACTCGCCTAGTGAATATAAATTTAAAATACTAAAATCACCTGGAACCTGTAAAATTATCTGCAGTATGCGGGTTTTTAGAAAAATTGTTGTTATCCTCGAAAGTTTATACGCTAATAATGCTAAAAGAAATTAAGAAATTAAGTTGTAAATTTACATGAAGAATATGAGAAATGGGCTGGGATTTGGGAACAGCATAAAATCGAGATGAGATGAGTTTAGATGAAGATGAAGAAGATTTCGAAAGAAAAGTGAACATGAATCCTTTATTTGGGCAGGATTTTCGTTATGTTTTGGAGATTATAAATTTTTAATTGTTTATAATTAAATAAATTGTAACATATCATGTTGGAAACGTTATATTATTTTTTGATAGTTTGAGTTATTTCGATTATTATGTTAGAGGGGGGAGAAGTTGCGTCCTTCCATAAACAAAGCATGAGCTAATTGATTCAAAGAAGTTTGTATAACATGCAATTCGAATGGTGACTGATGTAGTTGGACTAATAGGAATGAATCATTTGTTGGAGAAAATTTTGAAAGCTGGATTTGGGTCATGCCTTCATGGCAAAATAAATAAATAAATAATAATAATAAATAATTTGAAATTTGAAATTTTCATTGATGCCTTGCAAATTACTTCAACCGGCTATTGTAAGGAATCTTACATTGACTTTTTTGTTGATGCTTTTTGCAACCGATTTATACTGTATTTTAACTCCTTAATGCCACATGCTGCTCTTATATGGGCCAACTAGTTATGTCATTGCTGTTACTTCCGGTTCCGGCAAATGTAACATAAACAGGGGTCCAGCTACTGTGCATACGTTATTTGGAATCACCGATTTTTGTCTTTTACTTAACTGACCGTTAGATTGCAAAGAGAAAAATCCAACGAGTATGGACTAGCATATGGTAATAAAGAGGTTAACTGGTTACCGGCATCAGTGCTTTGAAAAACAAAAAAAAGACAAAGGTTAGAAAAATCGTTGGCGACGCGTCGTTGAGGGTTTCTGGTGTTGAGTCGTTAACTAGGATTTTTGTATCCAGATGCTGGGGTAATAGAGAAGAAGAGAACTCGTGCTGGAGTCGTATTGAAGGGGATTTTATGAAGATCAATTTGTCGGTGGCGATTTGTATCCAGACGCTGGGGTATTGAGCCCGAATGGAACATGCTCGATCAAATTCCCTTCTCAACTTTTTCAAAACTTTCGTTCTCTGTTTCGGAGCCTCAAGACTTGTGAATGCATGGGTCCCTTGAGTACTACGACAGGCCGTACGATCGTGTGACGCCGAATAATGAACATAGGCTCTAGAGGTTTAAGTACAGGAACTTCTTCAAAGTTACTACCACTGACGATGCAGTGATTCGTACTGTAGTTTTGGTTAGGGATGGTAATAAGTTGACATTTGATGAGTCTAATCCCTTTGCAAACGAAGGAGAGGAGGTAGCTTCCGTAGCTTATAGGTACAGAAGGTGGAAGCTTGACCATGATATGTAAGTTTTTGGATACGATCGTCGGAGACCACGTCATCAGCGGATTTCCTAACAGCGCCGATGTCTACGGTAGCTGAGGAATCGGTCTCAGGCAGCTCAACGACCGGAAATGGCTTGAAAGCGTGATTCGAAGCGGAAGCAGAGGAAGACAGAAGCGGATGGTGACCGAGAGCTCTTAGAATCTTGGCGAAGATCTGAAAGAAGAAGGTAGCCAGTTCAATAGCGTTCGCCATACTCGTATTGACCGATGTGAGTACACCACCTCGGATACGAAGGAGAGGAGGTAGCTTCCGTAGCTTATAGGTACAGAAGTTGGCAAAATGGACTGCACAATCATTGTTGGCAAGTGCCGATTTGATAAAATTGGGACATGTTTGAAGCGTTCATCCATGTGATCATTTTAATCATGTGATATTGGCTGTGATGGGGTATAAGCCGAAGGATTTTGCAGCCCAGATTAACTTGAGTACTGCAAATATGTGGGGGATTGTGAATGTAAGATGATATGCTGGTCGGTGGTGCATGCTGGTCTGGTGGTGTATGCTGATCTGATGGTGCATGCGGAACTGGATGAGCTGACTTCATGAACAAACAAAATGGGTGCTGATGTGTTGAGTGGTTATAGCCAGCCAGTTGGCTTATTGTAATTGGTTAACAAAAGCCAAATTATCTAACGATTTTGTTATTGTTAAAGTCAGTTGGTTACCAGCTTATCAATATGTGAACAAGTGCATATATTAAGCCGAAACAATGAATAATTCAATGTATGGTATTCATTCATTTTCATTAATAATTCTAGATTCTTCCAGAGCTCTCCTTCTCTGTATTCTTTTCTGATCTTTTCTCTTTTATTTTCTTTTAATCCAAACAAGAATATTAAACTCTAATAGTGAACAGTATTGTGGATTTGTGCATGAAGTTGAATGACGGGAAGTATGTGCTCGTGAAGGACCCATCTAAGCCGCAAGTGAGGATCTATGAGGTTCCCCAGATGCATTTGAGAATGATTATGTCGAGGAGCCTTTGCCGGAGGAGGAGCAGGTTCAGCCATGATTTGGATGATGAAGTTGATGATGCTCAAGCTTGATGCTCCCCCTCAAAAATTGCAGTTCTTTTCAACTTACTAAGCTGTGGTTAAGGAGTCGGCTACTTTGCCTATGGACCCGGTATGCAGTAAATAAATTCTTGTACTCTTGATCTAACCTTATAAATTACATGTGAAATTTATTCCAACGGTAATTGGCATGTAACCTAAACTTGTATGTAATGGGTTCTTGCATTTAAGAAGGCGTTAGTTGTTTCTAACCATTGACTTGTGATTGTATACCACACAATTGCATAATTTTTAGTGACCGGCTTGTAACTTGTTTATCAGGTTACTTTTATTTGCTTGCGTGTCACTTTTCCTACCGTTAGATTATATCCAACGGTAGGTTTGGTGAAAACAAAATTGGGGGATTTGGAATCACAGATGCAAACCAGCCGCCTCCCATAAACAGACCCCAAACATTCATAAGGATTTGCTTGCTTTATTAAAAAAAAAATGATGTGACTAGATAAATATCAATGCATGCACTTGGCAGCATTAGTCTTCTCGCACTCATTTTGCAAACAGTTTACCTATGAATAACTAAACCTCTTTTTGCTTGTCAATTGCTATTGCCGTATTAGTAATAGTTTATTTAAAATCACATTTCTTACACTCCAATGATATACGTCATGCGCAGAAGAAATCAATGGGTGTGTCAAATGGATTATTTTGTTTCTTCATTTTTTATTTTTTTGGTCAAACATGAAAGAAGTTCAAGGAATCAAGGGGTTCGTTTAATTGTTTTATATTTGTTGGATTTGGAGTATATGGGAGTTATAATCCATCTTACATGCAATTACGCTATTAGACTCCCTATATAATAGAGGTAAAGATAGTGCTTTAACATACGTTCTGGTTTAGCAATAAGAGGTTGATAATAAAAATAATTTATATTCTTCCACTTCGTCGATCAAATTTAATAATAAAAATATCACATGTAATTCATATTAGTCGAATTTTTTATCCGTATTAACATGTTTAAACGGTGGTTAAGGTTAGAGGCTTCTTGCCAATTTTTAATATCTTACTAGCATGTGAAAAGAATTGGGTTGGTGAGAACTTGCATTTAATGTTCTAACCAAATTATGCAACTATTTAACGCAAACAAATTAGTTGAGCCACAAAATTGTGACTTAAAAGCATGCTTTTTGTTGACTTGGCCACTTGACTTGGACATTTTATGATAATTTCAGTGCGAGAATCCAGAAAATGAATTCTTGCGGCTACAAATCAATTTATGGTTCTTTGTTTTTGTCCAAACTGTATTGGAGGCCACAAAAGCCAGACTTTGAAAATGATAATAAATTTTCGTTTTCGAAGAACGAATGTATCTGGTGGAGGCTTTTTCCCATTCTTTTTTTTTTTTTTATGAAATAAATATTTAATTTCATTCTAAGTGAGTACTAAGTTACTTATTTATAAACCCTCATTTAAAAAACTAAGTTTGGATGGACTTTTAAAAAGCTTGAACTTACCATCAATAATTTGGATTTGGACCAAAGCTTATCATTAATAATATATTAATAATATAAGTCTGGACCTAAGTTTATTATCAATAATATGAACTTAAATATGTGTTTTCACATAATTTTTAATTATTTTTTAAATTATTGTAGACTTATAATGAACTAATAATTAACATGTTTTTATAACTAACAATAAATTAAAGAAAATAACTATTTCAAAATAAATTAATAAATAAAAAATGAATGAAATAAAAACATAAAGATTTAATTTTTTAATATTGAATCTTCTAATTTAAGCATTCACTTAATTAGTTAAATTTTAAGAGATAATTTAATGTTATAATTTTAACTTTTTTAAATTATCATTGATTAAGGAATTGGGGATTAAAGTTTTTTTAAAATATTTTTATTAGTATTTTTAATTTTACTTTATAAATTTATATATAAAAAAATATCCAAGCATTCAAGCGCATGAGGCGGCTCCGAATTTTTTGTCAAGTCTACTTTCCGATCTTTATTCTTGAAAACTCAATTTAAAATTTTACCAATAGTGATAAAATAACTTATTTAATCTTAAAAAATTCTACTTAAAATACAATTGAACAAACGTCAAAAATTGTAATAAAAAAATAACTTTTTAAAATCAAATAAACACTTTTTGCCTTTCACTGCCAATACTCGTGCATATAAAGACAAAATAAATCAAACTTATAGTTTAATATGCTTTGTCTCTCAGTCAAAAAAAAAATCAATGGACAAGATGGTATAATGTTCTGAATGCCATAAATATGAAGAGAAGGAAAAAAATTCAACTTCGGATTATTCTCCTGCACACTTAAATTAGATGAACTTAGCACGATCATGGAACCGTGCTCGTTGGGAAAAAATGAAATACTTGTAAACACACATTTAAGCTAATATCAGATCTCCAAGACCATCAACCTTCAACAATATTTCTTCAACCTCAAACACAAACTTTTTTGTCTGACTTACTACCCGATGATAAGTCGAATTAACCTCCAATTCTTCGCTAATCATCTCGACCTCAATTTTCTTTATGCAATGCCCCCAACACAAGACGGGAACGGATTTGCAGCATAGAGTTGTTTCTCCTCCACATAGCACATCCTCCTCGTATAAGATCTGAAATACAAGCACACAATCCACATCAACGTCAGTGTCAAACAGAAAGAAAATAAAGACAGTATTGAAAGTTAATCCGGTTGAACACAAGGATGGCAAGATCCATGTATCAGCAAAAGTTTCAATAATGGAGTAGAGTGTTATACAATGGCCATTATCTTTTAAGAATGCATTTATAAGAATCTTATGCTAGAAAGATGATTGTATGGTAAGTTTACCAACACCACACAGAACATAAGACACCAAGTCAGCAACCTTTAGTTGGATTTGAAGAAAGAATTTTCATGACAAATACAACAAATTTTACATAATAAGGAAGACAGACAACATCACCCAATGCCACCACAATGATAAATTTCTTACAAGTCTGCACTACAAAAGAATAGGCTATTTTTCAAGCTATCTCCCCCACAAAAGACTGATTTATTTGTCAAGCTAAACTCAGTAATCAGAAAGCAAGAGGAGGAAGACATCATTAAAAAATCAACTGAAAAGCATATAGGAGAATCCCAGAAAGGAAGTGTGCTTTTTTAATATTTAAAAATGTACAATATGCAGTACCTGGAAAAAGGACTTCTTGAAGCAACTTCCATATTCTAAAGACACTGTGTCTACATGAGGTGACATCCACAACAAGCAATCCATAACTTGTGCAATTGCAAAACGACGATACAGAACATGTATTACAAATTTCAAATGCTTCACACCAGATAACGGGGAACGTAGAGTTTGCCTCAATTCTTTCGAAACAATCACATTCTAAAATAAAGAAAGAATGAAGTGAGCTTTAGCAGGAAAACAGCAATAAATTACAATAGAAGTTGGTAAGCACAGACACATACCTCACCCCTGTCACTTCGCAAAATCAACACTTTGGAGGACTGACGGAAACTTGCAAGAAGTTCAATAAATTTAACGTGCCATTGACTGTCAATATTGCTGGAGTACAAATAGAGATCAGCTTCGAACAATGTCAATGCATTTGAGGAGAAGGGTATTATATCACCACTATAAGCCAATTTTCATAGATTAGGAGTCTCAATGTTGACTGCAGCCAACTTCTTGCATCCAGAGATCTTCAATCCTTTTAGACAAGGGCTTGAAATCTTAGTACTTTCCAACTCGTGACAGCCAATTATGCTCAAGACCTCAAGGACGGGAAATCTAGAAATTAGGTAGGAAAGCCACGAGTCGACCACTGAAGCACTACATAAACTTAAGAATTTTAAGTTCTTACAGAGGACTATATTGATTGCACTTGGCACCATTGGCCCTCGAACACTAATTGAATGGGTATTCAATGCATTGACATTCATCTCTTCAAGTTCCCTGTTGTTCCCTACATGAATTTCACTGAGTTTACTTAGACCAAATAACTTGATACTTTTAAACCCCTGACAAGACTGAAAACTCAAATCCTCAATCATAGGACATCCAGCAATAAGATTCTCGACAACTTTATCATCCGCATTAACGCGATATAGGCTCAATATCCTCAAAGAGGATAACTTGATCACATTACTTCCTGGTAACTCCAACTTACAGCCTTCTAAATCTAACACGTTTAGTGATTTTGAACATAAAACCATCTGAGGCAAATTGTACAATGGACAACTCTGAAGACTGATTAGAGGTCTCATTTCAAGTTTCAGCTCTTTGACATTATTTTCAACTGCATAGCAAATACATCGGTCTGACAATTCTGTATCACTTAACAAACTCATCTTCAGAATAAACTTATGTACACTAATCATATTGCGATGGCGGGTTTGCAGAACGTTTTCCCAATAATTTAGTAATTTCCATCTTATGTGATTGAATTTTCTGTCATCATCACGAGAAAATCTCATCACCCGCAAATCATGCTCAAACAACTCTTCATCAAATTCTAAAACAGGGAAAGTATTCCATGCTTTTAGCCATGTTTTAGACAAAACACTAGTTCGAACAGCATCTTTGAAGGGGAGGAACGACATTTTGTGCTGCAACAACGATTCTGGTAATGCAGATATCTTGTCTGCCTTATCAATTCTTGTCTTTCCATCGACCATAATGCATCGGCTTAATCCTGAAATATTAGTGACTGCTAATTAAGATGACTAAGTAAGTTAGTGACTGCCAATGAAACTGATTAACTAAACATGTGTTATTGATAAATTTTCAAGAAGAATACAATAAACAAAGCAGCCAAAGTAGATTCAGTTCCGATCCGTCCTATTCAATTCAACTTTTTTTAAAGAACTTTTTACCCCTACAAAAGCCTCGTCTAACCAAAATTCTACCTAAAAAACAAAAAAAAACTCATAACTAAGTAACATCAAAAATCGAATAATTAATACAGTTATTTGGAAACAGAACAATCCACCAGAACGGATAGGAAAAAGAAGTACCATTCATCGGTGAATACTTTGCACGACGTCATTGTAAAGCAGCAGCCTTTGTTGTCATTCTACTTTCTTCAAAGCCGGTTAAGCAGAAGATTTCTATCATAAGGCGATTTTGATTCGGATTACAAATCCAAATATAAATCAAAATCCACTAACGATTTGCGGTCAACGGGAATTTCCAGATAAAGTTTGCAAACCAATTGAATAAATTTAAATTTTTAGGGTTTCGTCCATTCGATTTAGAAACTACACGATTTGCTCGGAACGTTTTTGGTAAGTAACGATTTTTTACTTTGTATGAATAAAGGCAGAAAATAAAATTGGTTATTTTTTGTATTCCTGCAGCATAAACGATGCCTAACCCACACACCTTTTTATTTGATTTGTTTAAAATTAGCAAGAACCCACGTATTTTTCCTTTTTATTTTATTTCAGTACAAATGTGCATAAAACAAAAATGAGGGGACTCCGTATATTTTATTTTCTAATTTTTTCAACAGTATTCCAAACTCATTTTTACTAAATTCATTTTTAAATATTAATTTTAAAACAAATTATCAAATATGTTTTTACCGTTCATTAAAAATTAATTATACATATTTGATAACAAATATAAAATAAGAAAATGATAGTTACCCGAGTCAAACCCCGAAAACCCAAAACGCATCGTTTCACAACTAAAGCTAAAAACAGCGCATTTTGCTTGCTAAAATTTCCCCTTTACTTCTTTGTTTTCCCTTTGTTGTCTCCTTTGCTTTGGCTACTTAAGAAGAAACAACGAATTTGCTCACATCAAGCTTAAATCATCATATTCTTCAAAAGCAAGCAACAAGCAAGATTGCTTATACGGATTCCTAAAAAATGAAAAACAACGAATTTATTCACATCAAACTTGCTAAAATTTCCACATCTTCTAAAAGGCTCTTTGAGAACAGCTGACTAAAAGCAAGCAACCTTTCTCCCGATGTGAGCTTAAAAGGAATGGAATGGAATCCAAATGCGTAAGTGCCTTCGCTCCCCTAAGCGGGGATGAACTCAAACTCCTAACAAGGTAGGCAAGCAAAGACGGGTTATGCCTTCCAACCTCCGTGTGATGCTGTCAATGTCTTTGCTATGCGAGCAGAGTACAGACTCCTTTTTTTAGGCTGAAAAGTCCCTTTTTCAATTGAACTTCTTGAATAGCCTATCTATTGACCATGGAATCCCCTGATTTGAGATTGAATCGCATGAAAGTCAAAGGAAAGAAAGTGCTTCGTCTTGCCTTCATTCCATTTTTTCAATATCAAAATCGTTTTCATGGGATCTCTTGCAGTCAAAGCGTTGTTCCCATAGCCTCTTCTCGCTCATCTGCATCCCTCACTACTGAAAGTTGATCTTATCGTTCTTCTAATATGCTTCCACTCTTGGCTTCCAAGGTCTAGCTTGGACCTCTACCTCGACATTATCAATTAAAGAAAGAATCTACTTCTGACTTTCGGGACTGACTTTATTTCCCTTCTTCCTTAGCTGGCACAGCAGAAAGAGTAGCTTCCTTAGCTGTTGATTCCCAAATCTCCTTCCCTTGAATTCGTTTCCCCCCTTCAAGTTTCATCTCTCTCTTTCATCGACAAACAATAAAGCACGGTAGTTGCTGTATCCAGTGCTGATACAGAGATGAGAAGAATGGAAAACAACGTCATTTTGATGCTAATTAAAACAAAAAAAAATTTGCAAAACAGCGTGGTTTGCATTAGTTTCAGGGTTTGATTCGGGGCAAGCATCAGCACCGTATAAAATATGGTGTACTTGTTGCGCTAGACCCACAGTTGGATTTGACACCAAAATAGTTCCAATAGTAGGGAAGTGTTTCCTTATTTATTAATAGTGCAATGCCTTCTTCAAAAAAAATAAAAAATAGTGCAATCCCTAATATTTGCTGAAAATTTAGAAAAGATAGAGTTTACGAAATTTTATGCCAACATCTTCTTTTCCAAATTCTCTCATCAAGAATTACTAATCATTATTATTGTGTTATAGTATCCACTTTTATATAATAAAGAGATCAAACATGCCAGATGCATCAAAGACAATAGAAAATAAGATGAATTTTAAATTTTTGTTAAAGCTCTCACTTTTGATCATTTGTTGAAATATTCTTTTGACCTAAAAAAGTAAATTTGTTGACATAATAAGAGGAGTTTTACTGGTAAAATAATAATAATAATTATTATAATAATTATTCAATTATTAGAAAACCTTAGAGTTAGATTGTTTAAGAAAAAAATGGAAAGATGCATAGAGGAGAAGAGAGGAATAAGACACATAATAAACCATAAAAAATTTTAATTTACTTACATTTGAATTTTATTATATGAAGAATAGATTGTGGCTACAAAAATATATTTATGTGATAAATAAAAAGTTTAATTTATTATTACTTATGCAATATAGAGCAAATGAATCTTAAGGAGACAAGTAGCTTCAATGAGAATGTCAAATTTCTCTTATTAATTGCAACGGGATGATTGCAAGTTTAATTGAAAATAGAAAGAATCCAGAAGAACGTAGAGGTGAGGGGTTGAAGAAAGAAGAAAAAGAAATTTAAAATGTAAATATAGAAGATATTAGGGGGTACGGTCAAAAAAGACAAAATGGGAGTTTGCTGCACCCATTGCACCCTAGCTCGATCCTATATATATAGGATCGAGCTAGGGTGCAATGGAAAACAAATTGTTGAAACTTTTAAGTTGATTAAATTTTACCAGCTTTATAAGATTGGCATGACGGTTGAAGGCATTAATCATTAATTATCTGTTTGTCACACTAATGATGTTAAAAAACAAATTTGATAATTACCTTACACGATGCAGTTATTGATTTGTCTTTCATTTTTGTGGAATATATGTAACCTTTGCATCTTGCTGTTTTCTTTTTTTTTTGTTTAAAGGGAAGGGGTAAGTAAGTCAAAATCAATTTTTACTCCTCTTATCATCTCTCAAGATCGAATCTGAGTCTACATGAATGTGATGAACAACAACTATGCTACCAATCAACTCGATCATGCCCTTAAGGGCCTTTACATCTTGCTGTTGGTATTGTTAGATTAGAATGATTGGTACCTATAATTTTAAATATTAGTGATATTATTTTCCTTATTTTTTTTTATGTTCCAGTCCATGAAAAAAGTTTCCACCATTTAATAAACCAATTTGATTTAGAAAAAGATTCCAATAAACAAAACTTATATCAGCATAATTCATTCAAAAAGCAGCTTATTAGTAGGGCTGTTGCTTAACGTTCAATTAAATCTATTGGCAATTTGACGGAACTTTGATATGATTATTATTAGTACAGTCCCGATATTCTTACAACTATTAGCACAAAAGTGAGCACAAAACGGTGCGTTTTGTGCTCACCATAAAATGGTTACGTTAGTGTGGCAAACACACGCACACAACTTACAGCAAGCGAGCAAAGTCAAACAACACTCACACCAAACTGCATCGTTTTCTCACGCATCCTCAGTGCACTGTACTCTCTCCATCGAGTTTTTCTCTCTCTCTCTCTCAGCCGTGGGTGTCTCCACATCAAGCCGTTGGCTCTATCTCATTGTCTCTACCCCATCGATTGCATCTATCACAGCGCCTCATTCTCTCGATTTGCAGCAGAAATTTGACTTGCAGCTGCAGCTTTACTCTCTCGGACTCCTCCTCTGCTTAGATGCCAGGTATCTCCATATCTCTCTCTGTATTAACTGCTTGCTTGTTTATATTCATGTTCGTGTTCAGTGTTCTCAAGTTTTTCAATTTCTTAAAAGAAGAAATATTTTCTTTTATGCTGTCATCATAAAGTCTTTTCGTTTTCTTTTCTTATTATGGGGGCAATTCGCGTCTTTTTTTTTTTTTCTTATTATGGGGGCCATTTGCCTCCTTCTATTTTGGAAGGGATGACTGATTTTATTTGTGTTCAATGAGGCTGTTGCAGTGTTGATATCTCTGTGTCGCTATTGGCAATTGATATTGACAGTAACACCATGACAAGGACTAATATTGTTGGTCCATTTTGTTTAATCTTTTTTGACAAGAAACATGGAGGGGTTTTTATAATTTTTATTTGGTTCACTTTTTCTTGCTCTAGCTATTCACTGGTTTGTGCAATTAACATTGAAGAACGAATGAAAGGCGATAGAGAGAGAGAGAGAGAGAGAGAGAGAGAAAGTGGACAAAGAGAGCACAGAGCAGTGGTCGTTTGCTCGTATAAGTGTGGGCGTCGTTTGCTCATTTGCTGTGTGAGCTGTGTGTGTGTTTGCTTTGCACAGTAACGTGACCCATTTTATGGTTAGTACAAAAAGGTGCGTTTTGTGCTAACAGTTGTAAGAATCTCATTTTCCTTCGGGCCATATTCTTTTGATTGTTGTTCTAGTTGAAAACTGCTATTGAATTGAGCACTTCAGATAATGAAGTAGAGTTACTGAAAGAGAGGCTTGATAAGCTTTATCGTGGTGGAGCCATTTTTAAGGGTTTTTTTTAAAAGGTAGGGGTAGGCAAGCCTAAATCAATTTTTACTCTTCTTTCCATCCCCAAAGATCGAACCTGAGTCCACACGAGAGTGAGAGGCGGCAGCTACACTGTTAACCAACTCGACCATGCCCTTGGGGCCTGGAGCCATTTTTAAGGTTTGTACATTCATATTTGCTAGCATTTGGCAAACATATTTTGATGAATTTATCTTGACATAAGGCTCATGGAAAGAGTAAAATAGTAGTGCGTGAAAAGAATAAAAAAATTCGTTATGCCCTAGAGGCTGCCAAGACTGCAAAGAATGTTGGAATATTACCTGGTAATCCTTCTAACTTTAAAATTGTGTATGTTCCATTTTGTTGAGTTCGTGAATCTCATTTTTTACATTCTAATGTACATGAAGGTGGTGGGGTTGCGCTTCTACACGCTTCAAAGGAACTGGATAAATTACACTTTCCAGGGTCTGATGAACAGCTTGGCGTTCAACTTTTCCAGCATGCCCTTAGGGTGTTTTCTTTTCTTTTCTTCCTGTAAAAAAAAAAATTAGAAAATTCTGTTAATTGATTCTTCTTCAAAACTAGCATCAAACCCTTTGTTTGGTTTTCCTAAAAAATAATTTTCAATTTTCTCTATAGTAATGACATGCTTATAGCAAAGCTGCAAGAAGTGTGCAGCCTTTGGAGTGAAAGGAACTTAAGTTAGTAAAATGCAGTCTTTGGAGTGAATGGAACTCGAGTTAGACAAGTTTACGAGAGTTTGTCAATGGCATGAAGACCTCATTATTGAGCTTTACATCATTTGGTATTCATATTTTTTTTAATTTAATTTTTTATAAGTATTATTATTATTATTATTTTGGGATGATGCACTCAATATGGTGAATCTTCATCTCAAGGCACGGGCTGACTAATAATTTGAAATATAGATGCCCGTGTACTCAATTGCGCCCACAACAGGATTAGAGGGAACAACTATTGTTAAAAAGCTAATGGAGCAAGAGAATCCTAACATTGGATACCATCCAACTACAGGTTTCTTTTTCCATATATGCATGTGTGTATGTATATATTGATGCGTGGACAATATTAAAATCGGATGGAGTTAAACGACAAGGAAAACAGCCCCCAATGCACTATTTTTTGTCTTTTAATGCAGTGGGGTTCCTTTTTTTGGTCTTTTAGCTCTGTCCAGATGATATTAAAATGCTGGCGTCCTTACTTGGACACAACTGTATTTCCTTTCTCTTTGTGAATTGAGTGAATTTATTCATATTTGTCATTGTTTGTCCCAGGTGAATATGTTGATATGATTCAGGCCGGAAATGTTGATCCATTGATGTTTGTAGTTGAAGAATTGCTTGGACTCGTAAAGTAAGTCTTAACCTCTAAACATCTTAATAAATTAGTTATTAATAATTATTGTATCTTGGCTAATATAAGTTGGAACTGTCTTTACGCTCATCACAAATCTTAATTAGGAAAATACTAATTATTAGTGCTTTTGTGTAGTTCATTTAAGGTTGATCTTTTCCACACCCGACCAAGTTCTTAGTAAACTTCTGCATGGAGTTGATTATGGTGTGCACAAGAAGCAGATGATAATGTTTCCTTAGATGGCAAAAAATGAAAATGTTGTGATTTTAGTTAATTTATTCTGTGGACAATCAGTGCTTGCTTGCCCAAATGTTGTAATTTTAATCAGAGTTCCTTGTTAATCAGTAATTTGGAACATGAAAGAAGAAATTACAATAGGGGGCGAAAAAAAAACTTGATAATTTCAGATACGGGCATATGGGTTGGGGGATTAATTGTTTCTCATGTGCTTTTATATATATATGCGCACGCAAACAACACTTTTTATCTTGTTTGTTTGTGATGTGGTATCGCACGTGATAGAATCTCTTGGAAAGGTGCTGGTGGTTTCAGATTCAAATCATTATCTTCCCTCACCGAGTTGGAAAAGTTTCTTTTTTTTTTTTATCGTCATTTTTTGTTTATGCCCATTAGTTAATTGTTAAATACACCTTGAAGGCAGACTCTGGTAAATTCATGAAGCTAAACGAGATCGAAACATGAACTTTGAAAAGTTTATTTGAATCCTTTTCGTATTCATACAAATTCAACCTAAAAGGATTGTCCTGTACGCAAAGACAACTAAAAATAAATTAACTGGCTTCAATTTAATTAAGTTCAATGTTTTATAAATTAAATTTTATTCAATTTTTAAACATTTTATAAATGCATTCCAACATTATATTCTATATAGAATTATTTAGATGAAATTTGGGAAATTTACTTACGTAGTTACTTCCATAAATTCTTTATCAAAATGATAATGATAATAATACTAGTAATAATAATAATAATAATAAGCACACAACAAAATATTTTGTTTCTATAGTAGTTACGTACGCTTAGTTTGGACCAAATTACCTTTAAAGCATTGTTCAAGATGGGGCTCACCATCTCCAGCGTCTCCTACGTCACAACCTCCATTGACAATGGTATGAGGAATGACTTTAACTTGAGTGTATGGCTCCATTACACTATTACAACAAATTTCAATTGATTGGTGGATTATTATTGATAGATGAACAACATTAGGATAATGTATTGACATGAACAACTAAAATTTTCTTAAAATTAATGTTTACAAGACATGATACGTTAGGGTTTTGTTAAAATATCTCTTAGAACTTATTTTTTTCAATTATTCTAATAACATTGCTGAATTATGCCCTCAATTATCCACTCTTTAGTACCAAAAGCACTTACTAATATGAATTCTATACCCATGAAAATTTTTTAGCTCTTTCTAAAATCATATGATGTACAACTTTCGCCCAACTCTCGCAGGCGATGTTGGGTGATGATGACCGTTGTCCACAAGAGTTGAACAACTGTGGCCCAACTCTCATGGGCGATGATCACCATCTTCTGAGAAAGGTGTTCCAAGAATAATTTGCTCCGAAATGAGTGCATGTTATCGTGGTAACAAATTTTGTTACATGCTAAGTTTTGATAATAATTTTATGAAAGTTGTTAAATAGGTAAATTTTTCATGAAATTTTGGAATGAATAATTATACAACAAGGAAATGTATATTGATACTCTTATTGACTATACAATTTTAGATTTTAGATTCCCAACATAATTCAGAGTAAAGTAGCAATAATATGTGTAGGTATTCATGAACTTAAAGTGGAAGCCATTATGGTATAATAAAAAACAAAATCATGAACTCTTCTTAAAAAAGAAAAAGCTTGAAAGGTAAATTATTGCATGGCACATATTTTATAGAGACTCGTTTTTTAAAAAATAAAATTGGGATATTATGGAATGCCCACCTAAGTTTTTTGACATATCACTTTGCCATTAAAGTTTTCTAACAAATATTTTTTTCCAGCTTATTTTTTTTTCCATTTTACTACCAATAACTTGGCTTCGGTTAAAAAATGATGACATCACAGGAGTATTTATTAAGGCACTTCAATTTATTAATTTTAAACAACAACGATGATTTGATACAAAATGGAAAAGTCATATAGTAATTTGATAATTTCCTAATAAATCAGGTGGTGAATTGATAATTTTTCAATAAAATAATACAATTATTTAGGATTATTAAATTAAATATTGTAATTAATATGTACTTAATAAATTGATTTAAATATCTAAATTCAACTATTAAAAGAATAAGCAACTAAGATAAAATAATTTTCTTAAAATAAGTATCTATTTTTATTAAATTTATTATTGTAATTTATTTTTATTTATTAAAAATGATATAAATATAAATACTAAAAAAATTAGTTTCTTAATAAAAGTTATAACATTGAAATTATTTGATTTTCCAAATCTTTGGTTTTGTTACTTTTTCTTTTTTTAATTTTAGAGGAGTACAAAATTGTTTTGCTACACGCTTAAATTGTTCAAGGGGTAAAATACTCTTTTAGTAAAAATTCTGTTAATTTTATGGTGCATTAGTAATACAATTGATTCCAATTTCAATTATTATAGTTAAAGTAAATAGAATCTCATTTCCCATTCCAGATCGCAATTTGAGATACCCGACCCAGATTAAAACCTGATTTTTTAACCCCAAGTTCAATCCAGGTTAAACCCGAAAAAAGTCGTGTTCCCGAAATCTTGATTTACAATCCGGATAAGTGAATGAAACGGAAAAAATACTTGCGAAAGTTTTAGAAAGAATTCAAATTGCATAATTTCAATTCAAAGCTTGCAAAACCAGAACATATTTCACATATTGCACAAGCACCAATGAATTGAAGGATCATAAAATCTTAACAACCGAGACAAATTGAAGGATTATAAAATCTTAACAACAGAGACAACTTGTAGGTAAATGAATAGAAATGAATCATGCTTTAAAGATAAAAGCTGACCCACGTACTATTAAGGATTAATTTCGAGCTACCCCCTGGTAAAGTGATAATCTTCAAATTACCCCCTTACTATTAAAAACATCAAGCTACCTCCTAAAACTTGTTATTTTTAACCATTGACCGTCATTGACTTATAAAAATATGAAAGCATCCCTAACTTAACGGAATATTCTTGTAATGGCTTTGTAATGTCAACAAAAATAATTAATGCATGACAAGTCATTGGAAATGTAAAAAGTTAACTATTAAAATATTAATATGTAGATAATAAATGAGTGATTAAAAAATTAGGTGTGGAAATGACTTCATGGGCTTGAAAAAATAATTATTTTCCCTCAATTAGGGAAATTACATGGCATGTCATCATATGAAAATTACGACAATGGCATAAAACTCAAATTTTCAATATTTTATGGGTCCATGTGTAATCGTGACATGTTATAGAAACTACATATGTCCCATTGGTTCAAATTTCAAATTGATTGTGCACAACATTGTCTTAAAACTTGTTGCAAAATTAAACAAGATGAAGAGCATGTTGTATACCACCATCATAATGCAGTTACTATGTATTATGTACATTTATCATCTTGGGCAGAAAATAAATGAATAAGATGACTACAAGGCTTAAATAATAGAGTTAAATAAGTAAAGCACAAACACAAGTAATCAAAATGATATATTTCATTATCAAAATGTAGTTCATTACATTGATAGCACATGAACTTTTATTCCTATATATATGTATATTGCAATGAATATTTCACAAAGATTCAAGTGAATGTCTACACACTTCTGTTGCTGCTACTCTTATCTTTGTCCACAATATAAATTGCAACACACCTAAAAATTTGGGCTAAATTTCCTACTTTCCATTCGTCATATTCATTCACTGCCATAATATATTATTATATATACAAGATTACACAAAATTACTAGCATTATTTGTTAGTGGTGAATAAGTAAAATGAATGATGCTGCCCTATGCCTTTACCTCTAGCATACTTGACAATAAAACCCAACAACAATGCTTTACAAGTAATTTAACACAACATAGGAAATTCAAATACATCATTGCAAGGCATTTGAACCCAACAACATAATGAACAACTTACAATAAATATGAAGGACTCATTTGCCCTTCGAATCTCCCTTTGTCTTTATTATAGGAAGGCCTAATTGTGAAGTGCCTTTTGGACTAGTTATTTATTCTATAATTTGAATTCCTTTTGTAGGTGGTGTTCCAAATACAGCTTCTAATATTTATTCAACTGGTTGTCTGTTGCTGAACCTTTTGCTGGTACTTATATTTTGACCAGCAAACACAACACATTCATGAACATGTATTGTAGAAACTTATAATATATGTTATGTAACAAATTCTAAGTGCAAAAAATTTATCTACATACAAATAGAGGAAGAAATTTATTTTTATTTCATTAGTCAATGAAGATTAAAGAAAATATAGAATATAGAAATTGAAATGTTACTTTTATTTATTTCAAATGATAGTAGAGCTTCAATTTATACTAGAAAAGCCATTAAAGTATGTCAACTAACATGATTAAAAAAGCAAACATGCTCCTAAATGTATTCATTAGGCAAGTACCATAACTAACTCTTAGATAAAAGGGAGACTAACAAACTTTAACCAAAGTAAAATAAGAGTAGTAAATAACCTAAAAGTGAAGCTATAACAGTTGCTGCACTAATTTGAAGTAAAGTTACTCATATCACATTGGCATTAAATCTATGCTAGAATATATTAAAAACTAACTTACATTGATAAACAAATAAAATTATTAACTCCATCTTTTAGATATTGAACATATGTCATGGCTTTGAATATAAATTTGAAACAAACCTGATGCAGCGTGAGCACTTCCTATAGCAGTAGATGGTTGTGTTGGTGTCGGTGTAGAGGAGATGAAAGACAAAATCATATAGTTATAAAAAATTAATGAGGACTTATTTTAAAAAAATAAGTAAATATGTGATTAAAAATAATTTTTTTTTTATAAATAACTATTACACCCATACCTTGTTTGCATTAAAATTATTTTCATTCATTAGATTAAAAAATATCAAAATCTGATGTAACATATGCCTTTCCCTTTGCAAGATGTCTGTTATTTTTTTTTCTTTTCTTATATATATATATGTCAAAGTAAACGTGGGTTTTTTATTGAAAAAATTAAAAAGTGACCTCGCCCCTTCCATATTAAACTAAACTCTGACTATAAAAAGCCCTGGGTCTAAGTCGTCGTCTCCAAAGGTAAAGCTGAAAGTGAGATAATGATAAGATATTTTTTATTTCTCTTGGTAAATCAAAAGAGTCACGAGGAGGTGAATTTCAATTACTTGTAGAATTAATTTTCTGAGTAGGTGGTTGGATTTATAATAAAAGTGACGTAGGCTATCTTATGATTTAAATTAGAGTGGAGAGAATAAACTATTAAAATGAAGTGCTTGGGTCTTTGGATCTATACTCAAAATGCACTATTGGCTTAACATTCCTTATTCGTGCCAATTAAATCATGAAGGGGGATTTTCCACTCCTCATGAACCTCACTCTAATAGATATGGTGATAAGTGTTTACCGTGCCAAATAGTAATAACCTTGCACTAGGGGGACGGTTATACCAGCCAATTTCTAGACAAGATTATTACTATCTATCAATGAAAAGTCAAAACCTCCATGTAAATCCAAGGGGAAGAAAAAGTAAATTTACCAAATTAAGCCCATTGAGCATGTTGAGACTTCACCTTCAACCCAAGCTTGAAAGAAAATTAGCTACTTATAATTGAACTAGGGGTAAAAGGGAAATTTTATTAAAATATATAGAAAATACAAGATAGAGGAGGAATTACAGAAAATGAAACTAAAAAATAGTTTCAGGGTTGTCAAATTAGGGTGGAGGAACCCTCTTTTTATAGATACAATGAGTAAATCATGTTCATCGGATTAAAACAATTTGGATGCTTAGGATTGCGACACGTGGCAAATTCTTATTGGATAGAAAACATTATCAGGGCTGTCATTCCGTGTATATGCATGTGCCGTATGCACGTTTTTTCGATCCACTAATATACTGCCACATTGTCGGTCAACATCACATAAGTATTTTAGTCCAATAGGATTGTGACACGTCATTAGTCAACACCACATCATCAATCAATGCCACATTATTCGTCCAATCGAATGCTGCCACATCATCCTACAGTGCCATGTCATTGTACAGTGCAACGTAATCGTACAGTATATTTGAACAGTGTCGTGAACAATATCGTGAATGGTACCATATATATATACATTGTCATGAATAGTACCGTATATGTGAACAATACCATTTATCTTTTTAGGCTCCTACTAAGGTTTTCGACTGTCCTGAATTCAAAATTATTGGATAGAACACATCATTAGGGCTTTCATTCCGTGTGTATACATGTGCCGTACGCGCGTTTTTTTGGTCCACTAATATACTGTCATGTTGTCAGTCAACACCACATAAGTATTTTAGTCCAATAGGATTGTGACACGTCATTAGTCAACACCACATCATCAGTTAATGCCACATCATTCGTCCAATTGAATACTGCCACATCATCGTACAATGCCAAGTCATCGTACAGTGCAACGTAATCATACAATATATGTGAATAGTATCGTGAATAATACCATATATATATAGTGTCGTGAACAATACTGTATATGTGAACAATACCATTTATCTTTTTAGGCTCCTTCTAAGGTTTTCGACTGTCCTGAATTCAAAATTATTGTCCGTTTTGCTATCTGATCTCTTGTTTTTTGTGAAATAACCATGATGCCCCTTAGAATACATAAAATACTTAATTAAACTAAAACATACATAATTAAATTTTATGGGACTTAAAGACATAAAAGTAAAGATGTTAGTGAGACTTAGAGTGTAAAATGATAATTTTCTCCTTTATAAATATACACTTTCTAACGCTCAACACACCCCCCAACTAGCTTATTGCTAATCCCTAGCAAATTAAGCAAAAATAAAATTGAAACCAAAATAATTTTTTTTAAAACAGTCGTATTTATTCGATCAGACTAATGATAACAATCAAATAAAAGTATAAGCATTATCTCCAAATAAAAAAAATATCATCCCCACATCAACTCTCCACATGAATTAGTTCATAAAACTTTATCACAACTACAGTAATCGAGTCACTTTCAAGAATGACATGTCAAACCCCAAAATCTCACTGATAGTAGTGATATGCTCACAAAAAAATTAAACCCAAAAATAATCACTCCAGTGAAGGGTAAATTCAGAGAAAATAATAAAGAAGTAATATCACACACTCTCACCAAGATGACATAAATATGACCTCAGCTTAGAAATAATACGATCTTACTTCAAATAAAATGGTAATCAAACCAATGTATTTATCATTCATTTTTTTTTCATTTTTTTCTTTTTTAATATAAACTACCACATCTTTTCAGCCCATATAACTAGTTTCTGTTTCAGGCTATAGTTCCTTAAAATTAAGAGGACTTTTATTATGACGTAACGTAGGCTATAGACGTGGCTAACAAAGAAGGGATAATAGGAAAAACAAAATATATGTTCGAAAAATAGAGGACTTTGGAGATCATTATGTGCTTTTCACTTTAATTCTTTTTTTTTTCTCTTTTTTTATTATTTTATTTATCTATATATATATATATATATATATATATATATATATATATATATATATACATATATTATTTTTTTTATAGCACCTTTTTCATGAATGCAAAATCATCCCTATTTTCAAACATAAACGGGTGGTGGGAAATACAAAATAAAAGGTGATACTCCACATTGGAGTGGGACAAGATAATAGGTTACCAAAGAAAAAAATCTATTTTTTTTTTAAGGCTCAAAGGGGTTAACTATGTATACATATGAATAGAGTTGGTTGGAAAGGCTCAAACGGACCAAAGATAGCTTTTCTATTATCTTTTAGGGTTCTAAATAATCTTCCATATCTACTAGTTAGATAGAACTTCAGATGTAGCAACACACACTTTTTTTTTTGTTTTTTTTTTGTATTTTTTTAGAGAACGTTAACTCCAAAGAAATCTAGAGATAATGTATAAATATATTAATTTTGTTTTAGTTATCAATTATTATATATACACAATAAAAAAAATTTATATACATGTTTATAAATGTGTAAAAAAATTTTTATTTAACATTATGTCCAATTTAATCATTTATATTCTTACAATAGTTTAATAGTAAGATTTTCTATACGCATACAACTACATTTAAAACTCTCAGCACTTATAAAAATAAATTTTACCAAACGTTTAACTAGTTCTTTCACAGGTGATTATTTATATAGCACAACTAACAATAATTATTTTAAAGACTATAACATTACTAAATGGGCCCTTACAATAGTCAAAAGAGATTTTTGACTTTGTGTGTACAATTCTAAAATTCTGAGTCTAATGTAGGGTTTGTTTTTTTATTTGAAATTTGAATAGGTTTGCCCATCTGGATTTAGTTGAAGTCTAAATGGGCTTGAATGCAGATTTCTAAATGATATACTTCTTTTCTTTTAAATATCTTAATATAATTGACATCTTATTTGCTTTTATAAATAAAAAGTATCTTTTAAATGGTTATTTCACATTTATGTCTGTGTAAGTTAAACAAAAGGATTAGGTTTTACAATTTGGGAAACAATTATATTTACGAAAGTTATTTTTAGAATAAAATATTTACTTTTCATCAAACCTTTTCTATTGAGATAAAAGTCACAAAAATTCACTTTTTCTATTCAAATGTAAATATCTGAAAATCATTCAAAAGTAAAAAAAAAAAAAAAGCAAATTAAGACTTCAAATATTTAACAAATAAGCTCTAAGTACATATTTTGGACTGATTTTGAGGGTCTAAATGTCGTTTTCTCTTTCTGTAATCTTAAATTTCTATAGTCAATAATTTTATATGAACTACTGACTTAACAACTCTTGCTACTATCCAATCTTAAATTTTTCTGTTGTGATCCATCCTATAATGATAGTCAATGGTCATTGATTTTATAGGTTATTATATAGTTCAATTAATACTAAAAATAATATATAAGAACTACTAAACTCAATCATTTGTCAACTCTTCTATCTTTTCAAGTCATCTAGTAACGCAATCATACTGAGTTGTAATCGATAATGCAAGGTTTTTATTAAAATTAATTCCTTACGTCCAATTAAATAACTAAGGAAAATAAAAATTATAGATATTTGGGTGCTTTCTCATTTTAGAATTTGAGAGAAAATCCAGCAACTTAATAGCCAATTGGTACACAGTATTTTTAATAATGTCTTGCACATGCCACGTAAATCCTAAATTGATAATTGTAACTTTATGCTATTTTAAAACTGGTTTAATTCCTGAACATTACATATCTTGCCATAATGAGATCGCAAACAGTGTCAAGCGCTTTCTTTTAGTAATAGAGGACAAGAGTTAGTATGTAGTGAGATTTCTCTTCTTTATGTAAATTGTTTTTTTAAAAAGAAAAATAAAGCCTTATGCAATTTTCATGATCTTTCTTTAATATTTCTCTTGCCAAAGCTACACATATTGCCATATGTGTGTCAATGTATGACCATTTGTTGGACTTTGAAATTGTTGTAGGGCCGTTTAGGATTGCTTTTAGAAACTCAAAAGTAATTTTGAAAAGGTAAAACCTAATTTTTAGTATTTGGTAAATCCTTTTAGGAATCACCTTTGGCAAAATCATCATATCCTACAAGTAGATTTTTAAAAATAGGGAAAGAGTAGTTTTTGAAAATTTGATATCAAGGATCAATTTTATACTTAATACAATTTCATATATATCCTCATATATATTTTAAAAATCTAAAATTATCTTATAATTAGGAAATAAAAACATTAACTTTAAAGAGATTATTATTATTACCAATTATATTGAGATAACTACATAAAAAAATAACATTAATAATACAATTATTATATATACACAAAATATTCTATGTACATATTTATGAATGTGTAAATAAATTATATTCAATCTTATATTGAATTCAATTAATTACATTTTTACAATATTTTAATAAGATTTACTAAACACATACGACTACTTTTAAAGCTCAAAATACTTTTGAAAATAAAATTTGACCAAACGTTTAACTAATTTTCTTTATAGTTAATTATTTCTATAACATAACTAACAACAATTATTTTGAAAGCCAAAGCATTATCAAATAGTCTGATCTTGTTGTTTATCAATTAGTCCTAGGATCAAATTTAAGTTCATTATCTCTAAAATGTTAAAAGAAATGTTGAAGATTATCCCAAAACAGAATTATCCAACAAGTTGTTTTATGTTGAAATGTCTATATGACATGTCATTTTTAAAGAAAATCCACTCAATCGACAACCAGGAGTCATCTCAGTCAACTTAAGTTGATATGTGCTGCGCACGTGGTCATCTAACTTCTGAATATATCCTAAACGACATCAGTTCAAAATAGTGTGAGTGCGCACTAATAATTTGTTTATTAATTAAGAGAGATAAAATAAATCAATTTTATTAATTTTATAACTTTTAATTATAAGCATGCACTTTTATGTTGTAAATTTTATTTTTAAAATAAAATTTTATTAAACACATACTCATTATTTTTATCATTTTTAATTACATCAACTGAACATGTATTACAATTTTTATTTTTTGAATACAAGATACAAAAAATAATACTAGACGCATATTTAAATTTAAAATATAAAAACTTGGTTTTGTGTTAAGACATTATCTGACATGTCATTTTTATAGAAAATCCACTCAATCGACAACCAAAAGGAGTCATCTTAGTTACACTTAAGTTGACATGTGCCGTGCACGTGATCATCTAACTTCCGAATATATCCTAAACGGCATCAGCTCAAAATCATGTGTCTGCATCTGTGTGTGTGTGTACATACATATGTATATGTATATATACATATAAAATAAATTAAGAGAGATTGAATAAATCAATTTTATTTATTTTTAACTTTTAATTATAAGTATGCACTTGTATGTTGTAAATTTTATTTTTGAAAATAGTGTTACCAAACACATACCTGTTGTTTCTATCATTTTTAATTATGTCTAGTGAGCATGTATTATAATTTTTAGTTTTTGAATACAAGATAATGAAAATAATACTAAATGCATATTTAAATTTAAAATACAATAACTACAAAATATTATTCCCACTTTATTTTTGTTTTAAGAAAATACCAATTAAAAAATAGTACCAAATGCACCAGTAAGATTGATTGATTTCTATTTTTCTAGGTTATTGTTGTGCTTTATTGGTCAATAATTAATTGTGTGTAAGAATAACTAAACTCAATCACTTGTCATTGTTATACCATTTCTTTTTTGGGTTTTGTCATCTGGTAAAATATGGGTCATTTTATGGTGCCGTGATTAAAGTTACGGCATCAATTCCATAATTAAATATAAATTATGTAAATAGAATATAAAACTTATAAATTTAACATAAAACTTGTAAATTAACATTAACTATAAAATAAAACATAAATTTTAGAAATTAAATATAAGACTTGTAAATGGAAGGTAAAACGAATAAATTCATTTAAAACTGATAAATTAATGTATTATTAGTAAATAAAAAAAATTGTAAAGACAACATAAAACTCGTAAATCAACATTAAGTGCAAATTCAAACATAAATTTTAAAAATTAAACATAAGGTTTGTAAATAGAAGATAAATCAAGCAAATTAATATAAAACTAGTAAATTGATATATTACTAGTAAACAAAACAAAACTTGCAAATATGACTTAAAACTAGTAACTTAACAATAACTGTAAAATAAAACATAAATTTTAGAAATGAAACATAAGACTTATAAAAGGAAGGTAAAACAAGTGAACTACTATAAAACCGGTAAATTGATGTATTACTAGTGAATAAAATAAAAACTAGCAAATATAATATAAAACTAGTAAGACAACATTAAGTGCAAACTAAAATGTAAATTTTGGAAATGGAACATAAGATTTGTAAATGGAGGGTAAAATAAGTATATTGATATAAAACTATTAAATTAATATATTACTGGTAAACAAAATAAAAACTTGTAAATACAACATAAAACTAGTAAATCAACAATAATTGTAAAATAAAACATAAATTTTAGAAATGAAACATAAGACTTATAAAAGGAAGGTAAAACAAGTGAACTATTATAAAATCGGTAAATTGATGTATTAATTGCTTCTTTTGGTATATGTTTAATTAGTGGCCAATGTAGCATGTGACTAGTGGGGGCTGTAGCCCCCGCTGGTTTAAAAGAAAATCTAAGAATAAAAGAAAAATATATTTTGGGTTTTCAATGAGCCCTTATTAAATCTATTAAAATAGTTTCGATAAATTTATAAACCATAAAATTTAAACTTTAAGAATTATAGAAGCCTATACTTCAAATTAAAAGCAATGAAACCTATCACAAAAAATATTTTTCGATTCCCAAAAAAGGAATTAATTTTTCTAGTTTCCATAGTAATAGTAGAAATAACGAAATTAGTGAAGAATCATCTTTAGAACCAAATGTATAAATAATAGTCTATTTATTTATATAAAAATGCATCGAGAATAATTGTAAATGTATTAGTAAATAAATTATACATTCAAAGTTTTAATTTTTTAATTTTACTGTTATCTAATTTCGCCCCCAGCAAATTATTTTTTTAGATCCGCCACTGTGTTTAATTTAAGCTTATGATCTCCTGTACTTATTTTAATTATTATTATTACTATTGCTGCAAATGCTTCTTGCGCACAGTTACAAAAACAAAACATTATTAATTCCTTTGCCTACATATTTTGCTCTTTTAAAAATTAAAATGCTCATCTTTAGTCCTGAGAAGTAAGAACTCTGAAATTGAATAATTTTTATTTAGGTTTATGCAAAGCACAAATAGCAGATTGCAAAGCCGACAATGATTGTGACAAAATTTGTGGAATTGTTAAAGGCTATTGCGAAGGAGGAAATGTGTGAATGTCTTATAGTAAAGTTTGCGGAACAAAAGTTCTCTCCCGATCATCACTTCAAAAAGTGACAAGAAGATGTATTTGATGAACATATATTGATCATCAACATGTCTTAATAAAGAATTATTAAACCCAAATTTGTATTAAACCATTTGATTTTTAGCATTTCGCTTTTTTGATTGAGTAAAAAAGTTTGGTGCTTTTGAAAAGGACTTTCAAAATTCAATACAACTCTTACAAGGAAACATTGCATAATACATATAACCCTTGAAATTAAAACATTTCAAAACTGATTATATGATTTTTTTTTCAATTATATAGGCTGTGACATGTAAAAGTTTTATTTTTATAGTCCAAAAGTTCTTTTTCCTACTAATAAAAGACAATACAAATTTGAATAAAACAAAGTGTACGAAATATCAGCAAAAAAGTAGGCTTACTTGTTTTTAACAAAGAAAAGAGAAAAGAATTTGTTAAAAATAAATTAATAATTGTAAAATTTACTCATTGTCATCAAAATTAATGTTTGTGGGATCATATAACTTAAATGATATTTTTCTATAAAGTTTAAAAATTGTGAGGGAATGTGGAGTTCTGTGAGGAACAATAAAGATTTTACATCTAAAACCCATGAAACTATTATATTTTATCTAGATATTTATTGATTTTACAAAAGTCAGCAGATTCGTTGCACCCTCTAAACTGAATGGTACTTCATCTGTGATCATCGCAAGATCAAAGGTTTTCAAGCAAAAGATTTCAATAAACAAGTCAATTCGCAAAACTAACTTATGGCCAAATAAGTAAGAGCTATATTGTGATTTTAATTCAAGTACCACGCAATCATGCAAGGAAAAGAATCTTTCAATAACTTATCTTGATCTTAATTTCCTTTTTATTTTTTCTTTTTCCTTTGTTTGTAAGAATTTAAGCTCAATGCACTTAAATAAGTTCCTGGCATGAGGCCCAGATTACAAATTGGACTATAGACAGAAAAATGATCTTCGGCTCTTTGTCTTTATTCTTCTGTCTGTGATCTCCATTTTCCCGTTTGGTTAGGGTTTTTAATTTGATATGAGAGATGATTTGAACTTGAATTTGCTTCTAATGGGACTCAAACTCAAGCCATTATAAACTAATTTTTAAGTCTTCAAAAGCACTTTTATGATCATTTCATGTAAATATAAATTGATCTAGCTTTTTGAAATATCAATCATCCAAATTTGCATATTATATTCTATTATACTAATTACGAATTAGATAAATTATAATGTTTCCAATTCTTTTTAGAGTTGCAATAAATAACTGATTAGAAATAATTTAAAAAATTTGGTACATTAGTATAACATAAAACCGATAATAATAAGAAAACCTAACGAAACAATATTATTCTAAACGATAATAAAAATTCAATTTAAATTGGATAAATGCTCATTTAGTTCCTATAATAAAAATTCAATTTAAATTGGATAAATGCTCATTTAGTTCCTATATTTTGAATTAAGTGTATTTTTAGTCCTTAAATTTTAAAAAATACATTAAGACAGTCCTAC
This sequence comes from Luvunga scandens, assembly GCA_030449905.1. Lineage (NCBI taxonomy): Eukaryota > Viridiplantae > Streptophyta > Magnoliopsida > Sapindales > Rutaceae > Luvunga > Luvunga scandens. The sequence continues at coordinate 4,497 of JASUUG010000102.1, read as the reverse complement.
TATAAAATATATAACATTCTTGTCCTTATTTTTCTTTACTTTTACAATAAAAGTTGCAATAGTATTCTTAGTGACATGAAAAGCAAAAAATGTTAATTTATCAAATTACTAGTAAAATTAAAATAGAAATTAAAGTAACTTTTTTTATTATTTAAAACTAAAAGAAAAATAAAAATAAAAAATTGAAGTAAATTTTTATATTATTATTTTACTTATAGGATTAATTTAGTAACTTAGTTTTTTTTTTTTTATAGATTATTATTAGCAAGATAGCAAGGTATTAAATATCATTTTAAGTTGGCTAGTATTAATTTATTTATAAGTAATTATTAGAAAGATTGCTGCAAGGAGATGAAAAATACTAGCTTTTTTAGATTGATAATTACTGGTCAATTTGGTAATTAACTTTTCTAAGGATAGATTGATTAATGCAGTGAAGATTGTAGCAAATTTATTATTATCATTTAAAAGGAAAGAGGGGGTAAAACCCAAATCAATTTTTACCCCTAAAATCATTCCGATAATAGCAGTAGCGAAGTGTGCCTGCATTATTCCGGAACTCAGAACAAATACTAGATATAGAAAAATATTTAATATTAATAAAATATGGTGTTCGTAATAATTCGAATGCGAGAGGGAGTTCAAGAATCAAACTTTAATTATGAAATGCATTTCACAGTTTTCACTGATATGTTTATATATATATATATATATATAAACGCATGTTTTCTCAAAATTTTTGATTGTTACGTCGTGGATGCGCAATAGTTGCATTAACTATCAGATTAATGATTCACAGTAAAACATCATAAACCAAAGAAGAACAACAAGAAGACCGGGATTCAAAATGGCACCGTAAATGAGTCTGAGAACGTAACACTAGCATCATCAAGCCTTCATGATTCGCAGCAAGATAGAGAAACCAAACAAGGCAAGCAGAACCTTTGAGAAGTAAAAGATCACTTCACTTTGAACTTTGAGATTAATTTTCTTTATTGGATTATTATTAATAAAGCTAATATGAGCTTAAGGTTTCTGTTATATGGTGTTCTTTAATTATGCAATGTCAAAACGGACCCAGTCTTTTGTTTTTTCATCTTTTAATCTTGAAAAAAACAAAGGCAAACATTTTTCTTCTTTTCTTATTAGAAGGTTCTTGGTTAATTTAAAACGCAAAAATTTTTCTAGCGGTTGCCCATCTACCCTGCTAGCAATCATCAGATTCAAAACCATTAATGAGATCAAACCTCTCAAGAACTTCATTTTGTCTTTTCATCAAATGAGTTACTGTAAAATAGATAACACGATTTCTCAAACAGTTAAATTAGTCACTGCATCCGACACATAGCCAAACTCCTACATCAAATTTATGCTTTGCTTTTGCTACTCTTTAGCTAAAGTCAACAACTTATGATACATTGACCATTGCTCTTGCTAACACAGAAACCAAAATTCCATAAAATTCAAGATCTAGTGATCTGAAATCCTAAGGCCGTGAAACATAAGACTCAATTCACATGATATGAAGACTATCACAGTTGACATCTGTCACCACATGAAAGATGCACTTTAAAGACAAAACGGAGTTAAAAGGTTTCCATATTAAAGATTAGAAATAGTCAAGTTTTGAACAAATTTCAGTCCATAATTCAGCAATGCAAGAATCACCCGCTCCTCCTTCTACTTCCTCCCCACCTTCCGCCATTTGCTTCGTACATGCTATACACGTAAACATCCTCCCTTTTTTCTGCACAATTAATTAGAATTTAATTTTCAAGAAAAAATTAAATGGCATCATTACGGATGCAACCTGCCTATGATGAACAAAATTAATGCCGATTAAATGCAAAATATGGGAAGCTTTGATTCAGAAGATGCTGCTGTATTTCGTTCAGAAAACATTCTTGGATTCAAAATGGGGCCCCTGATTTTTAACCCAAATAAATTTTGCTTAAAAAATAAATTATTTAAAAATGAATATTGATGTTGTAGAAAGACAAAAGGGGGAAGGTAAAAAAAAAGCAAAAAGAGCTCGGGATCAGAGAAGACTAAAGAAATGTGTTTAAAAATACAATAAGGGGACACAAATTCCCACTTTGAAAGTGGTCTCAGAGAGAATCAAGATTCGTATTTCATAAGCCGAAGTAAATGGCAAAAAAATTTACTTATTTTTAAAAACATGATGACGGGCTGATTATGATTGATGATTGAGCAATGAAATAGGTGTCGAGAAATGAAAACAAATGATGAAAAGACAAAGAGACAGGATATTAATATCAACAACAACCTCTTTAACTTAGATAATTTAAGAATTGCATCTAATAATTTAAAAATATTTGTTAATTAAACCCCCACTTAATTTAATTAGTGCAACTCTTAGACCATTGTAATTTTTACAATATTAAAGAAGAGAAGTCGAATGAAAAAGCAGCAGCAGTGACAGCAATACAATCATTATTATTCGAAAATGACTTACCCAAAACACACTTGAAACCGTCTTTTTCTTTTGCTGGCCTTACTTAATTCTTTACGCCCTCCCTCTAGTTCTTAGCTGTATCTCCTTAAAATCTTTAAAATCTGGAGAAAAAGAAACCTGAGGTTATAATAAATTGATCTCGTGTTTGGTTGCTGAGAAAGTGAAAGAAAAAAAATAACAACAAAGTGGAAAACTAAAGACACTTAGTTTTACTTACTTACCATGGCCAAATGGAGATATGCAGCATTTAATTTTTGCTTCTCTTTGATTGCTGCTCCAGCTTAGCAATCATAATGTAACATATGGACCCGGATGAAAAAAAAAAAGTTTCTATTTAAGGAAAGAGTAGAGAGAGAATCATTTTTTTTTCTTTCCTAAAATAGAAAGAGAGAGAGAGAGAGAAGAAGTTGCTGCAGAGCCGGATCTGCGCGCCTTACCTTGGTCGGACCTAGTGTTTTCGACCACCGTACTGGACGATCTTGGTACCGATCTGAAGCTTGTGAGCCGCCGGTTGTATTCTTGTCGTCCTCCTCATTGGAAACTGACTAGAACGCTGGCGATCGAGCTTGAAAAGCCACGGCCAAACCTGTTTCTCCCCGCCGCCGATCTAGCAAGAATTAGGTCGTGCCACCACTTGGATCTTGTTCCTCAGCTTCCCTTCATTGTTTCCCGACCAACCCACACACTCGAAACGGCCGGATTGCCTCCGATCGACTCACCGGAAAGCTCACAGTTTTGGGGAGCTTGATCTGTCGTTACCGCCACGTGTGGGAGATCACCACCGGTACCATTGGACTCATCAAGGTCAGAACTAGCGGACTTGAGCTTCCCGTCACCGTTGACTGAGTTTTGGTCACCTTCGACGATTAGGGTAATTCTATAATTTTAAAATTAATGGACATTTTGGTAATTTCATATAAGGGCAATTAGGTAATTGGATATTTCGAGGGTAATTCGGAATTTACGTCCCATGGGCCTTTTGGAAATTTTTATTTTTTTGGGGTAATTTTGTAAATTTAGAACTTGTGGATATCTTTGTAATCAAAATCGAGGATAGTTGATAATATGTGATTCTAAGGATAATTTGATGAATTTTTATGTCGAGGGCATTTTGGTAATTTTATGAATTCGAGAATATTTTATTGCAGATAAGTGTCTTTTCGAGCATATTAGTTATAATTCGCAATTACAGTTAGTAATTATATCATTTCCTTAAATCAGGAGGATCCATGAAAGAGAATCAACCTGCGGACGTTGTCGATACCAAGCTCGGACACCGTCCATTGTGAGTGGAATATACAAAACTATTTTCATTGTAGTTTATTATGATTCTAAAATATGGTAAAGCATGTTTACGTGATTAGTTTTTAAAGGCTTCGATTTAATTATTTTATAGAAATAGATTTTATCATGTTTCGGTATTTATTACGAGAAATGTGTTTGATTTATAATTTTGGTTACCGATTTTGAATATGTATGATAATATTTCAAAGAAAAGAAAAGCATATTTAAGACATGTTAAATGAAAAAGGAAATGAGATTTCGAATGAGATATCGGATGAGATTATATGTTTATATATATGTGTATAAAGGTTGTTTGTAAAATTATTAGACAGTAACCTTCCCCATCAAATATACTGATACAGATGAGATGATATATGCATGCAAGATGATGATGAATACAGAGATATTGATATTGAGATACAAATGATACAAATGAGATGATATTTTTCAATTTATCCGTATGGATCCGGGGCGTGATGGTACTCAGATAGTACGTCATTACCTGTCTGTTGAGGTCCAGATATGATGAGATATGTGATGATATTTTTTTATCCATCCGCAGCTCCTGGCGTGATTGTACCAAGACAAGATGTCATTGCTTGTCCGTTAAGGTCCGATATGATGTGATATGATATGGCTTTTCCTCTTATCCGTAGCTCCGCGGGTGTGATTGTATCTAGATAGTACGTCATTGCCTATCTGCCGAGGTTCTGATATGATGAGATTATTTCCCTTAG
>JASUUG010000101.1:0-56947 GCA_030449905.1 Luvunga scandens | reverse complement strand
TTGCCTACATCTATTTGTAATAGATCCAAATTCCTTTCAATTGATTTTAGAGAAGGACACTAATTGTTTATTTTGTAAAAATCTTGGAACCTAGGTTTATTTTGTACGTATGAATTTACAAAGAGAGGGAGGCATTTTGGCTCATCCATCTATATTAGATGGAATCAATTATGCTTATTGGAAGCAAAAGATGGAAATTTATCTAATAACTATTGATGAAAGAGTTTAAATTTTGTAAGATCCAACCTCTCTTAAAATCCTAAATTAACAGTAATTAGTGCAAAATATTAATTTTTGATTGAAAAAATTTTATTGAAAATCCATTGTTAAGAGTTTCAAACACACTTTTTTGTTAAAGAAAAATCTAACACCAAATGTTGTGATTTATTATCTAATTATTAATTAAATGTCTTTGGTTAAAAAAAACGGCAAATCGTAAAGTGTTTTGTTTATATATGTCATCCAAGTTAGCTTATTTTTAAAAATATGCCTCCTCTTATTTGTTCATATATGTGACAAATGGACCAATAAAGATGAAAATATCCTATTTATAAAATTAAACTATTTCAGCCCTAAACCCATTTTCTTTTGTTAATTATTCCTTTAAAAAAGCAAAAAAAGTGGGCAAATCACACCTCAATTTTTTTAGGCGTATTTTCTTCTCAAGTTCTCATATATTTCTGCATCTTCTTCATTTTGCTAAGGATATTTATTGGATGAATCTAACTCCCATAAAGTTAATGGTTTGTTCAAACTCAAACTTTGTGGTTTTTTTATTTCTCTTTAGTTAAGCAAATTATTAAAGAGTTGTATTTACTAAAATTTAACGTTTATGCGTATTATTTTTTTTATTTAAGATAATGTGGTGATGCTGAGGTTATACTATAGAAATATTAAGTTATTATTGTGAAAGTCTATATTTATAGTAGCAATCTATGGAAAAAAAAAAATTGTTCATAAAATATAAGATGATTACCCTGATCAGGGCCGAGGTAAAGGTCTAGCAGGGACCAAGTAGAGTTGATTTTATACTTTTTAATATTGACACGACCACTCAACTCCTAGGTGTGAATCGGCCTTATTTTAATAAATCGATGGAAAATAATCTAATTAATGAGTATTCTCACCGAAAATTCAAATAGTCTCACCTAAAATTATTTCATAAACTAAATCTCAAACTTATAAATCAAGCACTCAAAAGAATTTCAAATGCAACAATCTCCAAAAACCAATTTCCTCAACAAAATACGAAATTATTCAATATCCAATATCGGAGAAATACAAATGTTATCCTCAATCCCTGAAATGTGATAAATTATACAATCCGAAAATATCTCAATAAAACATCTATGACTTTTAACTCTATCATGTGGCCATAACTCCAAAATAATTATCATTCTTTCGATTTGTTATTACTTACGATTCTCTTGTGGGGGAAAAATATAATAAAACGAGATAAATATAAAACTCAGTGAGCTTAGTGAGTGGATAGTAGTTTTTAAATATAACTTTACTCTAAAATAATTATATCTTATTGAAACACAATTTTATTAAAATATCTAAAGAACTTAAATAACTTATTAAATTCAAATCACTTGCTCAAATAACAATATCATAATAGGCTGCATAAAATCAATGAAATCATAATACTTATATCATCAATATTGAATACCGAAAACTATCACCAAACAAGTACCCAGGAGAAATAATCTCATCAGATCCGGATTTCAACAGACAGGCAATGACGTACTATCTGGGTGCAATCACGCCCCTGAGCTACACGGATAGATCGGAAAATATCATCACATATCTCATTATATCTTTGCATATATAATCTGGTCCTTAAAAGAAAAAGTCGCCTGAGTACACAGCCCAAAGCCCCCGTGTGTACTCAGACGGGCCTCAAAAGCTTGTATCTCATTTGTATCATCTGTATCTCAATATCAATATCTCTGTATTCATCATACCACATGCATATGTCATCTCATCCGTATCACTGTATTTGGAGGGGAATGGTACTGTCTAATGATTTGCAAACAACCATTTATACACATATACATAAACATATATTCTCATTTGAAATCTCATCTGAAGTCTCATCTGAAATCTCATTTCTTTTTTCGTTTAACATGCCTTAAATCTGCTTTTCTTTTCTTTAAAAATATTATCATGCATATTCAAAATCAGTAACCAAAATCATTAATCAAACACATTTTTCATAATAAATACCGAAACGTAGGTAAAATCCATTTCTATAAAGTCATTAAATCGAAACCTTTAAAACCAATCTCATAAACATGCTTTACCATATTTTAAAATCATAATAAACTATAATGAAAATAGATTTTGTTTATTCCACTAACACTGATGGTATCCGAACTCAGTATTGACAATGTCCACGGGTTGATTCTCCTTCGCGGATCCTTCTAATTTAAGGAAATAACATAATTACTATCTGTAATTGCGAATCATAACTAATAAACTTGAAACGCCATTTATTCGCAATAAATATTCTCAAATTCACAAAATTACCAAAATGCCCTCGACATCAAAATTTACCAAATTATGCTCAGAATCACATATTACCAAACTATCCTCAATTCCGATTACAAAAATATCCATAAGTTTTGATTTATGAAATTGCCCCCAAAATATACAAAATTACCCCTAACAACATAAATTACCGAATTACCCCCGAAATCTTAAACTATCTAGCTATCCTAATATGAAATTATCAAAATGTCCACCAATTTCAAAATTACATAATTACCCCTAAAGTTTATAAAATTATCGAATTGCCCCTAACGGTCAACGATGATTGGAACTTAGTCAACGGTGACAGGAAGTTCAGGTCTGATAGTTCTGGCCTCGGTAAGTTCAATCGTGCTGGTGGTGACCTACCACAAGCAGCGGTGACGGCGGATCGAGCTCCCCAAAACCATGAGCTTTCCAAGATCAATTGACAAAGACTCCAAAATGCTTCAAGTGACGGGGTTGGTTGGAAAATGATGAGGGGAAGCTGAGGAACAAGATCCAGGTGGTGGCGTAGCCTAAAATCGGTGAAATGGACGACGAGGAAAATGGGTTGAACCGCGGGTTTTGAAGCTCGATCGCCAGCGTTCTAGTCGTTTTCCGACGTTAGTGATGGCAGGAATACGTCGGTTGGTAGTCAAGCTTCAGATCGCTACCAAGTGTGGCCAATGGGTGGCTGGAAAAGAGAGATCCGGCCAGTCGGGCACACGGATCCAAGTCGGTCAAACGGGTCTATAGCTCTCTCTCTCTCTCTTCCTTTCCATATTTGGAAATAAAACGAAACGTTCTCTTTCTCATTCTTTCCGTTTATAGAGCTTAATATAAATTAAACTAACACCGGACTTGAGTGCCAAAATAAAATTTGATTACACGGCCATTGAATCACATCTTAAATGTCTCGATTTTTTGTCGCAATAAATATAAATTATTCGAACTTGATCAATTTAATAATCGTGTCCGATTACTCGCAATGATTTGTAACAATTACTGACAACTTTAAAAAATTTGTGATTTAAATTAAAAATAACATCACACTCAATTAAATAATTTATGGTGCATATGTTACAAATATTGTGCTTATTACTTTGTTTTAGAACTATGTACTCCATGCCTGTAGCTATGCCATTCAAGGGTGAATGAATTAAGATAAATAGTGATTACAAATTCATTTGTTCGGAGGCTACGGGAATCGAGGTGCACTGTTTAATCACTCTTGAACAATTAGTTGTGACAATTGCACAGCTCGTTGCGTTGGACATGTTTGAATATAATATTAGCATGAAATTCAAATAAATTACTTGAAATCTGAAATCTTTTATTTTTTTTTTTAAAGGAAATGGGGGTGGGCAAGCCCAAATCAATTTTTATCCCCTCCCACTCCCAAGGTTCGAACTCAAGTCTACATAAGTGAGGGGCAACAAATTACACTGCCAACCAACTTGACTACACCCTTGGGGGCTACTTCAAATATGAAATCATTAACAATAGCTTCATATGCGGATGTTGCTTTCTTTTCAGGAGAAGATTGCAACTTAAAAACCTGAATACCTCTTTACGTGACATATTTACCGAAGTTCAATCCTCGATGCAGATATTTGATATGGGGACAGATGATCTGTCGGTAAAGAATATGAATGATAGAAAAATGAATGGTGCTAGCTGGCTAGATAATCATTGTAACCCGAGCTTTCTACTGGTATCTTTATCTACATTTTAATTTACTGATAAAAAACTGGCTACCAAATATATTTCCTTAATATTTTGTTCTTAGAAAACAGAAAACATTGAGTGAAAAACATTACCAAACAGGTCCGTAAATATCAGGACTTGCTTCCTTTATTTCTTGTTACTTTTTTTTTAATGTCATTTTATTTTGAAAATAATAAAAACTAGATTCGAAAAAGTAAACATATGTGTAAGATTTTTTAATAATATTCATTAATTATAAAAGTCTGCTTCGAAATGAGAGTTATATTATTGAATTATGATCTAAAAGGGTAATGGGGTATTGTGAAAATACTAGCCGGTAATATTAATATAATAAGTATATATTTTCTCTAGGGAGAAAGTGGTAATCTCATTTTTAGTGTTACAATAATCAGTATTCTTCTAAACTAGTGAGCATTATTTAATTGAAATGGTAGAATTTCTTATGTAAAATAAAAGATCTGAAATTTGAAACTTGTTCGTATGGATGAGGAGCGATTGGATGGTCGTTGTGCTAAATAATAATAAGAATAAAAGACTATTCTTCTAAACAAAATACGTCCGCATTACAAATTAAATATTTATTAAACAAAAGCAAATATGAACTTTCTCTTGCTCGGTAACGTAGATAGAGAAATACATAAATAGGAAAACCAAATTAATTTGAAATGTAAATCCAACAAAGAAACCGAAGACTCAAGGCTTTTTAAGAAACTCCATAATATAAGTGCTAAAAGCAGAGCACACAACTTTGAATCCTTGAAATCCAGCGGCCTGAGCCAAGGTTTTGAAATCTTGTTCAGTCATCTCTCTCCCACCCGTAGTATGAGCCAACATGATGCAGTCAATGTGGATCACTTGTTTGGAAGCGAGGCTCGAGTCTGGAAGTACTGGAAGAATACATTCAGCAACAATCACTCTCTCATTTTCTGGAAGTGCTTCATAGCAATTCTTCAAGATTTTCACGCAAGCCTCTTCACTCCAATTATGACATATCCACTGCAAGTAACAGCAAAAATTAATTAAGATTTTAATCAATAAATTAAGATAATAAGATGTTATAAGCTTAAAGCCTGCCGAGAGGCCGAGAATGGCAAAAATTAATAACCTTCATGAAAATGGCATCTCCTTTTGGAATACTGACAAACATGTCTCCCCAACGTGCTCAATACCTACATCAAATTCAACCATGGATAAAAACAATTAATACACGATATATGACAAGGAAATTATCAATTGTCTACTTCAAATTTGATCCATGATCGAAGCTATTCAAAACCTTTTGAAATTATTAGTAGTCTACCAAAGTTTTGAAAAGTGTATCAATTAATTTTTCGCTTTGTCATTAATGCTATCAGAAACTTTGGGGGGAATCTAAGAAAAATGACCATTGATAATTTTATAAGGTTATAAATCTTTGAGAGATTGCCAATTTCCCCTTATTGTAATTAATATATATCATTTATCCCTTGGTGTTTATATAATAACCAATAATCCCATAACAACATAATTTTATAATATTACCTCTATTTTCAAATACACTTTTATTCATATTTTAATAAACTAAAAGAATCATATGAATGGAAATTAAAATAAAAAATTAGGTATCAAAAACAAGAAATATATGTTTTGATGTGAACAAAAAATTAATAGTCAATTTTTTGTACTTTTTATTTTATAAACATTTTATTATAATAAATATATAAGAAAATTATTATAAAATGATAAAAAAATTATTATAAGAAAACTTACGTAATAAAAAATTATTATAAAATAACTAATAAAATATTTTTCTTGTACTTTTTACTTTTAATTTTAAAATATTATAAAGTATAAATTATAAGAAAATGTTTATAAAATAAAAAAATATTTTATTATTAATTTTTTATTCACATCAAAATATAGATTTCTAGCTTTTAACACTAAATTTTTATTTTAATTTCCCATCATAATATTTATTTAAATTAGAATAAATTTGAAAAAAAGTTTATTTGAAACAAAGGGTAAGGTTATAAAATTATGCTGTCGGGCGGGGGGGAGGGGGGGAATGATTGGCTATTATAAAAATAATAGAGGGTAACTGGTATATATGGAATATAAAATGAGGAAATTGGCTCTCCCCTAAATATTTTTTAGGGGAAAAGTCATTTATACCTTTATGATTTGCTTAAATTTTCATATAAAACCCTTTTTGATGATTATAACCTTCAATTATCCAAAAATGAATTTAAATAAAATTTTACTACAAATAAAAATGTAATATCAAAATAATATAATAGATAAATAATATAAATTTTATAAGTTATATTGAACATGAAAAATTTGTTAATATTATTAAATTGTTTGATATACATTATTAATAAAATATTTATCACTAACTAAAATATTAAAATAATTGCATCTAACATTAAAAATAACTTATAAAATATATATTACCTATTTTATTCATTTTTTTTAATTTTGTTATATCTTGTTTATCTGAGCATAAATTTTAAAGTTAATTTTCTAATTGATAAATTTAATAAGGACATTATGGCAATAGCATAATATATGTTATTTTATCAATTATATTTATTTTAATATTTTATTTGCATTTATATGTTTTTATTTATTATTTTTGTTTTGTGTTGTATTTGCACTTATTATAAAATTTTTTTTACCATAATCAAAGGGTATAGCAGTAAAAAAAGGTGTTTGAATGACTATTTATGAAATTAAAGGGATCCATGTGACCATTTAACCAAAACTTTATCACAATAAATTGTATTTTCCTTATTTCTTAACATGTCTAAATCCTGGGTGGAAAATTTTGCTAATTTCCCTATAAAAAAAATCCATTAGGCAAACAATAGTGATCAATATTTGTATGCATATACACACCCGGGTAAGCTGGAGCATTCTTAATTACATGCGGTAAATCAAAGTTAATGCCTTTAATTGATGGATACTTGGAGATAATCATGTTAAGTGAGGCTCCAATTCCACCACCAACGTCAACAACTGACTTGAGGCCTTCAAAGCCTTTGTAATTTTCAAGAAATTTCTTCATGGTAATGGTAGAATGAGAAAACATTGCATTGTTGAAAATCTTATTAAATCTTGGATCTTTGCCATGATACTCGTATGAAGGCATCCCATAGGCCATGTTGAATGCGATGCCACCTTCAAGTACGGCTTCTTTTAAGCGGTACCTGCACCAAACCGCATTAATTTCCCCGGAAGTTAACAACATTAATCTGGATATGAATAACGAAGTATCGCTTATCAAAATTATTTAGTCTAGTCATAATCAAGATAGACATATAAGCTTTGTTCCGTCTCCCTATTTTTGAAAATAAATTAAGATGGACATATGAACCAGCCGAGAGACTTGATGAAGTGGTTTTCAAATGTATTATTATGTGAAAAAAAAAAACCCTTGATATTTATATGAACTTTCGCGAATAGTTGGTGGTTTGGATTTTTTATTTTATTTTTTTTCGTAACATTAAGGAAGAATAAATTGCAGGACGGAGACTTACCAGCTCTCCATAAGAATCTTGTCTTGATTCACGAGACAAAGGTCGGAAAGTGAAACACCATCTTCAATTTTGGTAAGGAATTTACAAACAGGTTCAAGGCCGTAAAGCCTCTCAACTCTGCCACCAGGGAGAGTGTGCAAAGAGCAGTTAAGAACAGAGTAGCTAGCCAAAAGACGCAATATGCGATCGAGCATGATATGGGCATCTGGGTTCTTTGTGGGCAGCTGAGATGCTATTTGTTTTGGAGACATGAAAGCACCAGGGCCAGCTTTAGCAATGACCTCTAAAGATCAAGCTCGATAGCCGATTTGAGAACCATTGGCAAGACTGAGGCACTGGTAAGTTGCATGGCAAAGAGGCTTGCTTCTTCATCTGAGATTTGGGTTGGAGTCATCTGAGTTTCAGAACCCATTTTGTTTTTGAGAGAGAGATGAGAGAAAGAGTCTAGAGCGAAGGGCTTATGGCACTGAGTAGTAAGCTATAAAAGGGCTAATGTCAGTGGTCAGTAGTAAGCTAGCTAAGTGGAGTTATTTATATCTTTAAGAGAAGGTTTCTTCTAGTCTGTTGTATTTTGTCCCTTTTAAAATTCAAAGCTTTGGCAAGTCAAAGAGAACGGCATATGATTGGAGAGAGGAGAAATGCTTGAAATCTGGAGTTACTTGTGCAAAAAGAGCACCGTATTTAAACAGCTTCAAGATAGAAAATAATATATTATTCATGCCATAGCATTATTATAGAACAGCACTATTCGTACTAAAGTGCTGTCACTTCTGATATGATAATATTTCTTTTGTGGTCAAATATTATTTTTCTTAATAAAACTGAGAGTTTTTTACTAGACCTGTAAAAAGAGCACGAAATACTCTTCTAAGTTCTAAGTTTAAAAAAAAAAAAAAAAGGAAAAAGAAGAAGTGAATGATTACAATTGCATGTGGACTAGTTAGTCATATTATGAATTATATTTTTTATCGGGTTGTGTTGCAGTTTAACTATGAAGATTTGATTCAATAAATTTATGTTATTCAAAATTAACTTTTTCATGTTGATAGTTCTTTTTTATATTTGTCCAATATTTAATTAATTTGAGTAGTATAATAAATGTGTTTTTTGCTTATGCGATGAATGTCATGAACTACGACGTAGACAAAAATATACAATATATCCTGATTCCTGATCCATTTTTGCACTTAATCTATGACTGCCATGGTTCCTAATGAATTGCAATATTTTAAATTCACAAAGAGTGCCCAAGTATGTTTATTATTGCTGGAGAATGGTTATTAAAACAATTAGAATTTTTTTATTGTCAGCATGGGTAAAAAGCGGTAATTAAAAAACTTTAGTTGCATAAATAGATGTAGGAATTGTTGTGCGCGGAATGCAGAAACAAGTGCACCAAATAATTACAGAAAAATAAAAGATACAGGATTTTAACGTGGTTCGGCAATTATGCCTACGTCCACGGGAGCAAGAGAAAATTAATTGTATTACTAACAATTATTTGAGTACAATATTTTAGTAACAAATCTCATTCTCCAGAACCCAAATATACCCAAGACTTCTCACATACACTTGAAAAAATGTCTCTCAATTGGTCACACTCTCCGATTGCTCTCTCTCAAAAATTCACTTGAATTGCTCTAAGCTTTGAAATGCTTCTCTCAAATATTTTTGGGATGCACCAGCTCTTCATTTGCACTTCTATTTATAGCAAAATAATGGTCAAGAAAATCAACAATTTCAGCCCTTAAATTGTGGCTTCAATTTATCAATCAACTTTTGTCAATTTCAAGTGTCAAAAGTTGTGGGCTATTGTTTCCATTTTCTTCAATTTGCCACCAAAAGTTTTCAAATTGCTACCACCAAAGTCAAGCACCAAATTCGGTGCTGACTTTTCAATAATTCTCCACCGTTTAGAACTTTTCAAATCACGACTTGATTCACCTCTCACTTACCGTTTAGAACATAGAAGGAGAGGAAAGAACCCAGAAAGTGTGAACCCTAGAATTGCAATAATAAGGCCATGACGAATTCACTTAAAGATGAAGGCAATGATGAAGATTTTTTAGCTACTGAATATGAGTTTTGTGGCTACAAATTGCATCAAATGAAAAAGGGTATTAGGATTTGGTTTTGGATTTGATGAATTTAAAAGGGAAGGAATGTGTTTGCTAATGAACAAAGAAAAAAGGGAACCGCTACATTTTTCCTTGGACTACAGTTTTAATAACGCACCATTAAAAAAAATAATAAAATTTTAAATTAAAAATAGGCATTTTACCATTTTGTTGTCCACAAACCATGCAGCAAAGGATCAAATTCGTCGTCGACATATCGTGATTGTGTATTTCAGTATTTTGTGTTTTGTGTGTGATCCGATATAAGATTTAGAAATTAGGGTTTGCCATGTGAAGTCAAAAGGGAGTCTTAACACTTAGAATTTTTTTAGTGGTTTCAAGACACTGTCGTTTCATGCCTAAATTCACTCATCTTAAACTCACTGTTTCATTAAAAATTATTATGGTATCATGTGCAAGTGATAGATAAATAAATTATCATAAATTTATCACGATTTTATGATATACAAATATTCTATCACGAGTCTATCATAATCTTGTGATAAATGACTAATTTTCTAATATCTATCACAAAAATTCTGTCATAGTAGCCTATTTTTCTAGTAGTGTTTATCTATTTGTTCATAAAAATCTAGGATTAATTAACTTTCAAAATTAATAAACTACGCAATCCCCATGAAAACGATACTTTTCTCGTCACTTTACGAAGGTATGTATGTATGTATATGCAAAATTCGATATAATAATTCTTTGATACATTTCTTTATTACTGAGAAATGACTCTCCTGATTTAAAAACCGACATCCAGCGTGATACGGGAATGGTGAAAAGATAGAGAGAAATAATCTAAACATAGAAAGAGTAGAAATTTTTTGAAAATAAAAAATACCAGATTTTTTTTTGGTGGAATGAAACTTTGTTAGAAAAAAAAGAGTATATTGAAAGTAGCTAGGGATTTGAATTGTAAAGTGTACTTAATTGAAAAAGTGCTATATATAGTTTGAATTAAATTTGTCATGAAATCATGAGTTAATTAAATTGACAATGTTTACGTCACTTATCGAAAAACACATCTTAATTTCCAGCATTGATGACTAAGAAAAAACGTCAACAATTCTTCGTTTTGTCTTGTTGCAAGTTTTAAAATGATATATAAACGTCCTAAACAAACACATGTAACTCAATTTATAACTCCAAAGAAGTATTTTACTCATCCTACACAACCATCCTTAATCAATTCCCTCTGCTTCGAAGAAAACTCATCCTCAAGTTATTCTCGTACAGCTCCTCGTCGTCTATACAGATCAAACACATTGAAGGTATTGGAGATATTCCAATTATTTGGTAAATGTAATAGTTAATTTCTATCATAAGAATAAAGAAGTTTTGCATATCATTACTTTGCTTTGAACCATGAAAAAATTAATATTATTTTTATAAATGCTTTTCACGAGAAAGCCACCATTCAAATGCCAATTTCATAACCATGACTTCTAACATTATATATCAACAGGGTAAAAAAAAAAGAACAATAAAAAGATATCTATTTATTTCTAAAAGAACAATAGCTTAGTTAATCAAATTTATGCCCTGAAGGCCATGGTCGAGTTAGTTGGCAGTGTAGTTGTCGCCCTCACACTCGTGTGGACTCGGGTTCGATCCTTGGGGGTGGTAAGAGGGGTAAAAATTAATTTGGGCTTGCCCACCCCCCCTTACCTTTTAAAAAACAAAGGTTCACCAAATTTATTAAATTTAGTTCAATTATCAACATTTATGCTATTTAAATCACAAACTTCATAACTAATTCAAGCCATATATCAATACAACAAATAAAAAATACAATACAACAATGATAATTTAAAAATAGAATAATTAGAATGATAGCACATGCAAAGTTTGCTAGTTGAGATGAATATGACGATCAAATGTTAGATGTTGACAATGAAAATTTATAGAGAAGATCGAAGAATTTTCTTTGTAGATATGAGCGCAAAAATTTTTTTACCTAAATATCATTGATTCATTATCTATTAGTTTTGAAGCTTGAAATTAAGTTAATAGAATAAAAAATGTTTTAAAATCTAATATTAATTATTTTAAAAGAGTAATTTTATTTTTTTGAAAGGGAAAATATTGAATTTTTTTTCTTGGAATTATTAACCAAATAAAGTTTAGAAAGGTTAAAATCATTATTATACCATAAAAATTATCTTTATATATAAAAATAATATTTTTAAAGTAAAGATTATCAAATATAGAGATAATTATGAATAGGAATAATTATGGGGAGATGCCTAAAAATTAGGTTTTCCTACAATATATACTAACTTTAGAAAATTAGAATCTTATAATAATAATTATTATTGTATTAATAAATAGATATCCAAAATTTATGATCTTCTTAAATATGTGGCCCTAAGCAACTGCCTAGTTCACCTAGTGTTAAAACGATCTCTATTTGTTACTTTGAAATTTATTTTGATTCAATATAAGGCTATATCTACAGCGATAGTTCATTGATGTTAGTGATTTAGTGTTGAAACGAATTTATGTCAAAGAAAATATAATCAAGATATGTTGGGTTTTGTAAAATCCATTGCTAGCAATCTACTATTCATATTTGTTTGTAATTATTGTAAGTATTAAAAATGTCAATGATATAAATAAAAGCCTTTAGTGATTTTAAAAGCTTGAAGAGAAACGAAAACAAGAAAACTGCTAAACAACTTGCTTATTGTATGACTGAACAAAATAATCAAGAAAACTGCTTTTTAACTGAAGCAGCGTGTAGAAAGACAGTTTCAATTATCTGAAAGTAACTATTTGATGCCACTATTTGTAGTTCATGCTTTTGAGTGTATTGATAAGCTACAATGGAGGAGCCAATTTCAGCAACCTTTTGTATAATCACTCAATGACTTAAGATGGAAATAAATCAGCCAATATTGGGGCTTCTGACACTACAGTAAAACTGAGATATAATAGCACGTGAAAAGTGCTGCTAAAAGTAAACGATAGCATTTTACGAAGTGCTATGTTAGCCCATGTTACTAAAAGTATTCCTTTTAGTAGCAATTATAAAATGCTATAAATTTTAATTCTATAGCATATAATAAAAGCTGTATATTTAGTTTTAGTTGCATTAGATAATTGCTATCAGTACACATTATGTAGCCCTTAAGAAATGCTATCAAATTGTCTTTTGTAGTATAATAACAATGCTGTAAATATGTTTTTTGCAGCACTTTAATCATGCTACACATTTTAGTCTAGTAGCACTTAAAAAAATGCAATCACATTGTCTCTCGTGGCATGACAAAAAAGCTACAACTTTCATGATATTAGCAATTTTCAGATGCTACAAATTACATAAGTTGTAGCATTTATGAAATGCTACCAAAGTTTTTTACATAGCCTAACAAAAATGCTACAATATTGAATGATTTGTAGCATTTCTTAGGATATTACAAAGTAGTGACTTGAAGCATTTAATTATTATAGATTGGTTATTATCACAATTATTAAATAGAATCGAACAAACTCTATCAATTTGTACATATTAATTTTTATAATAATACAAAATCATTCTCAACCTATACTCCATATGAACAAAATATACCATACATACAAAATATTGTATCAAAACAATAATGTACGAAGATGAACATCATAATTTAAAGATAGATATCAAGTACGAATACATAATATGTCTAACTTTAAACATAATGTGCCATATATCAAAAAGGTAAAATTATACAAAAAGAATACTATTTCATTTTCAATTTGCATTGGAAACTCCCTTACAAGTAGTACTTATCCACATGACCTGCATTATAAATTAAAAACAAAAATATAAGTGCAAAAAATCATCTAAAAAGAGCAAATATAGTGATAAACTTTTGAAAGTATTTCACTATAAAAAATTAATTTACTATCATGATTATTTTTACGAAGAGATTTCAACATAACATTTAAATAAATATAAAATGTTGGTCGCAAAAACTTTTATTTTAACTAACAGTTTTACACAATTCTAGTTTTGAACTCAAATATACAACTTATCTTATCCTTAGAAAAATGTTTGAAAGAGTTTCCCTTAAAACATGGACATTACCTCAAACAAATTACAACTTATATAATATATATATCATTAACTCAGCATTTCCAAAATTATACTTTCCACCTAACAACTACTACTACCATAAGTCATTAAAAGCAATATATGGTCCTCAAGCTCCATGTTGTCATATACACATAAAAAACATAAAGAAATGCTCAAGAAAATATATAAAAGTTAATGGATATGAAATTACCCAAATATGTGAATGACGCAAATTTCAATTTCTGGAGTCTATAACAACTTGATCTGTAGGCCACACAACTATATTATCAACAGCTTCAATGTATGTCATATAAGGTGTAGTCTTCCATAAATACTTCTCAACTTCTTTTGATATGTCTACCCAAATTCTCATGGCCTTTGGTCCAATAGGAATATATCAAGACCCTTCAATTACTACAACCTTAGAGCCCTCCTAATCAAGCAACTTGCATTTAGTGATATTAGTCTTCATATTCACACTCTAGCATAATGAAATAATAATAAAGTTATAATTTTAATCAATATCATTTATTTTAATTTATAGATAAATATTGTTGACTTTTGAATTCTTACCATGGGAACAGATGCATTCAATTCATCATCCCATTCTTGACTCATTCGATTTTGACTCTATATAATAAAAATTTCATAACTTAGTTACAAAAAATAAAAATTATGCATTTGTAAACCAAAAAACAAACATCTTATATTTCAATAAACATGCACTATATATATATATATATATATATATATATATATATATATATATATATATATATATATATATATATATATATATATGTAAGTATTGGTTACGTAATGAAATTTTATACATACCTCTTTTTTTTGCATCTCTTCAAAGAACTTCCTATATTGCGCTAATTCTTTCTTCATTTTCTTGATCCTTTAATACTTTTCATATCCTTCTTTGATATAAGGGTAATTGGTGCAAAAGTAACTCCTTTTCCAAGTGCTTTCACACAAGATTTGTTAGGACCTATTACTTTCAACACAGCATCATCTTTCAAATCACTTAAAGTAAGGTTTCAAGAATCCTTTTCAATTTCATTCATTTGACGCTACAAATTTTCAAGTGCATTCAATGTTATGTATAAGTAATTGCTGGAAAAAAAATATTACTAAACAACTGATTTCCTTACTATAGCATCAATAGCCGCTGCATTTATAGGTTCGCCATTTTTTTTGTACGTATTTTTTTCCAAACCTCAACTCTAGATATGGGTTTTCCATTGGTTTTCCTTTGAGAACACATAAAAAAAAGGTTTATAGTAAAGTAACGCTTAGGCTTTTGAAAACTTAAAAAAAAAATTTGATATTACCATATCATGAGTCCTTGAGCAATTCCCCTACGACCTGATGTGTGTGGAATTTGCTTTTTCCTCATTTGTTTAAACTTGTCACTTTTAAACTATATTTAAAAAGTAAATATATTTGTTTATATAGTCAATTAAACAAACTGATGACACAAATTAACACACAACTAATATAAAAGCACACACCTTAAATTCATCACTAGTGTTTTCTTTAACAAAGTCCTTCCATTCCTGAATTGACTTAATATTGTCAGGTTTGAGCTGCATCCTTTCTTCTACATTTTTTGCCTCTAATATTTTCTGCACAACTCTTAATTTTAAAGTCCTCCAAAGTCCTCCCATCTCTTTAAGTATGTAAGCTTTTTGCCATTCATTATCCAACTTGTACCTCAGCTACAATATGAAATGCATAATTAATTAAATAAATACTATAAAGAAAACAAGTTTCATAATTTGAATGGAAATCAAGATATTAAAAGTAACTTAAACACAATTCCATAAAATATTTTTCATTTTCAAAGGAGCCTTTCTCCAATCTGAAATTATATATGGTACAATCTCTCGAACTAAACTACTTATAAATGAAGATAATGTAACAGATCCTTATTCTATTGGTTAGCCATTTTTATTGAATTTGACTTCAATTCTGTCATCACCATCCATGGCAATGTTCTTCTTTTTAGTAAAACCTCTTTTTCTTTTTGATACTTTTGACTTCTCCAAATGAGCAATAGTTAAATCCATGGGATCTTCTACTTGGATATTAGATGATGCTTGCAAACATCCTTTTCTTGTAGTTGATTCAAGATGTAATTCTTTCTTACTTGAACTCATGGTAATTAGCCTGCTGCTAAAGCAATATGAAAATGCCAAAAAAAAAAGTTTGCATTATATATATCAAATACAAAGTAATAAAAGAAAACTCATTTTAAGTATGATATTGAATAAACTAAAAATTAAGAGCACAAAATCTTACCAGTAACCAATGCACTGCAACCATTTTTACATTCTATTAGAAGATATTCATCATATAAAAGTTTAGCAAAGATAATTATTATGAGAAGTTCAAGGAAAAACCACAATATAAAGCATAACTTATACATGCAACACAACACAACCACAAAAGTTACATAGTAAAGACATTAACAAACTTAAAGTACAACATCATATTGTTGAAAGATTATAGGAAAGCAGAAAGAATAATGAAACACCAAAAGATACCAAAAATAAAAAAAATAACAAGTTACACTATGATAAAATGTGAACTAAATCCTTAAGTTGGATATGTCATATATCAATTGCTTGTAAGACTGACATGTCATTCCCAGAAGCTGAAATTGAAACTGACATAGACTTGATTGTCGTCCAGTGAAAGCAAGTATTTGATTTGCAAAACGAATGAGGAAACTGCCATTTCATCAGTTCTGTTACGAAGTCATGTTGCAAGCACGTGATCAAAAGGAAGGCAGTTAAGTTTGGCGGGAAATTCCAACTGAAATAAAAAGCCCAGAATGCTGGTTATCAAGCAGAGTTTCTGGAGAGGTTGGGAACGTGTAATATGCTCGGTAATAGATTGTAGAGAGAAGAGAGAGAGTTTTTACTTTGCATCTTTGTATTCTACAAGTTCTGTATACACTTGAGATCAATATGAGTGAAAGCACAGAGCTGATTCTTCAGTGGATGTTAGCATCATGAACTGGTGCTTAACCACTTAATTCTTGTGTGTTCTTTTGTCTTGGATCTGATTTGTTTCTGGATCTTGATCTTCGATTTGATTAGATTTGTGTAACTTAGTTAAAATCGTTTCTTGAACTTGGAGAGTAACAGATTCTGGTTTGAGATCTAGATCGTAACAAACCAATATCAGAGCCACTGCTCTCTGTGTTTAAGATTCAAGAAATGACAACCAAGATCGATCTAGAAAAGTTTACTAGTCAGAATGATTTCAGTATGTGGAAAATCAAGATGGAGGCTTTGCTGATCACTCAGGGTCTGGGAGATGCCCTTGAACTAGTAGACAAGAGAGAAGCTTATTCTTCAGCAACCCCTGAACAGGCAGCAGAAATAGACAAGAAGGCAAGGAGTACTATTATCCTTAGTCTTGGAGATTCTATAATAAGAGAAGTTGCTAAAGAAAGAACTGTTGTAGACTTATGGGCAAAACTGGATTGTCTTTACATGAAAAAATCTCTTGCTAACAGACTGTATATAAAAAAGAAAATGTTTTCATTAAGAATGGTTGAGGGATCGTCACTTGATGAACACATTGATGAATTCAACAAGGTATGTAATGCTCTGGATACAATTGATGAGGGTTTGACTGATGAAAGTAAAGCACTCTTGTTAATCAGCTCACTACCTAAGTCATATGAGCATTTTGTTGATGCTTTATTATATGGGAGACAAACACTTTCTTTGGAAGAGGTTAAATCAGCTCTTGGTACAAAGAAACTGAAAGATAAGCAAGAGATGACTAACAGTATTTCAAGTGAGGGTTTAATGGTTAAAGGCAGATCTAATGAGGGAAAACAAAGGAAAGAAGCAAGGGAGATCCAAATCGAAACAGAAGCATCTTAAGTGTTTCCAGTGTCACAAGGAAGGGCATTTCAAGAGAGATTGTCTAGAAAAGAAATCCAAGAACAAAGATTCAAAAGATAAGGCAGGAGACATAGCAATTGTCACAGATGAAACCAGTTATCAAACAGCTGGGGTACTCATAGCCTCAAAAGATAAGATTCAAGGTCAGTAGGTTCTTGACTCAAGATGTACCTTCCATATGTGTCCTAATAAAACCTATTTTATATCATATCATTCATGTGATGGTGGTATGGTGTTAATGGGGAACAATTCCATGTGCAAAATAGTTGGTATTGGAACTGTCAACATTAAAATGTCTGATGGTGTGATAAGGGAGATCACACAAGTCAGACATATTCCTAACTTGAAAAGGAATTTGATTTCTGTTGGAATGCTGGATCAGATGGGATGTATAGTCAAGGCTGAGAAAGGTGTGTTGAGGGTTATAAAAGGCTCAATGGTGATAATGAAAGGAACTAGAGAAAATAAATTGTATGTACTGGATGGACAAACAATTAATGGAGAAGCAAGTATAACTGAAAATAGTGAGGATAAGTCTGAGATCTAGCATTTGAGGTTGGGGCATATGAGTGAGAGGGGGTTAAAAGAATTTCAGAAGCAATGAGTGTTTTGGAATGACAGGCTGAATTCTTTGGGGTTCTGTGAAATATGTATACTAGGTAAGGCTTCCAGGATAAAGTTTGAAGCTGTAGTTCATACTACCAAAGAGAAACTTGGTTATATACACTCTGATCTGTGGGGACCTGCACAGGTAACATCTTTTGGTGGTTGTAAGTACTTTCT
Source organism: Luvunga scandens (assembly GCA_030449905.1). NCBI lineage: Eukaryota > Viridiplantae > Streptophyta > Magnoliopsida > Sapindales > Rutaceae > Luvunga > Luvunga scandens. Next base: position 38,292 of record JASUUG010000101.1, on the reverse strand, counting down.
GACCTTTATAGATGATTTTTCAAAAATGGTTTGGGTTTACGTTTTGAAAAGCAAAGAAGAAGTCCTTAAAAGGTTCAAAAGATGGAAGGTTTTAGTTGCAAACCAGACAAATTTGAAGGTAAAAGTGCTGTGGACAGATAATGGTATGGAATTTTGCAATAAACTGTTTGAGGAGTATTGTGAGAAGAATGGAATTTTAAGGCATAAAACAGTAGCACATACACCCCAACAAAATGGTCTTGCTGAGAGAATGAACAGAACTTTAATGGAAAAAGTGAGATGTTTGCTTATTCACTCAAAATTACCAAAAACTCTCTGGGTATCAGCCTTCAACACTGTCTGCTATTTGGTAAACAGAAGTCCATCAACTGCTATAGGGTGTAGGACACCAATGGAATTATGGTCAAGGAGAGTAACTGATTACTCCAAGCTGAAAATTTTTGGTTGTGAAGCATATGCTCATGTGAAGCAGGGAAAATTAGAAGCAAGGGCTTTGAGGTGTAAATTTTTGGGCTATCCTGATGGTGTTAAAGGCTATAGGCTTTGGTGTGTTGATTTTAAACCACCAAAATGTATAATAAGTAGGGATGTAACCTTTAATGAAACTGAAATTTTGAATCATTCAAGGAATTCTGAAATTAGGGAAGATAAGCCAAATACTAAATATGATAAAATTCAGTTTGAGGTGGAGCCTAGTTGTGATCAAAAGGATGAATCATTCAGTAAAGAAGAATCAAGAAAGGTTGATAATGAACCTGATATTGTGGAGGAAATAGAATCAACTGAGAGTGAAAGTGACACTTACCAGTTAGCAAGGGATAGAAAGAGGAAAGCAATTAAACCACCAAAGAGGTATGCAGTTGCAGATTTAATTGCTTATGCCTTATCAGCTGCTCATGAGATTAATGATGATGAACCAAGAACTTATCAAGAGGCAATCACAAGCAAGTATAAGCTGGAATGGAAAAAGGCCATGGATGATGAGATTGAATCTCTTATGAAAAATAACACACGGAAGCTAATCAGAAAACCAGAGAAGAGGAAGACTGTAAGCTGCAAGTGGATATACAAGATCAAATAAGGGATATTAGAGGCAGAGCCAAGGATGTTTAAAGCTAGGTTGGTGGCAAGAGGTTTCACACAGAAAGAGGGAATTGACTTTTCTGAAATATTCTCTCCAGTAGTGAGACATGTATCCATTAGAGTCATTCTTGCCATTGTTGCTGTTCAGGATATGCATTTAGAACAAATGGATGTGAAGACAGCCTTCTTGCATGGTGATTTACAAGAGATGATTGTAATGCAACAGCCTGAAGGGTATGTAGTTATTGGCAAAGAAAATCATATTTGCTTGCTTAGAAAAACTCTCTATGGTTTGAAACAATCACCTAGACAATGGTATTTAAGGTTTGATAGCTTCATGTTAAAGCATGCCTATATCAGATGCAGCTATGATGGTTGTGTGTATTTCAAGGAGATAAGTGCAGGGAGGATGATTTACTTATTGTTATCTGTAGATGATATGTTGATAGTATGTCATGATAGAAGTGTAATTGATCATCTCAAGGGATTATTGAGCAGTGAATTTGAAATGAAGGATATTGGATCTGCAAAGAAGATTCTTGGGATGGAAATAATTAGAAACAGGAAAGAAAGGACAATGGTTCTTACTCAACAGAACTACATTAAGAAAGTTCTGATTAGGTTTGGGATGTATGAATCCAAACCAGTTCAAACACCATTAGCAAGCCATTTCAGGCTATCTGCAGCTCAATGTCCTCAAATAGATGAAGAGCAGCTAGAAATGTCTAAAGTTCCTTACTCAAATGTTGTATGGAGCCTAATGTATGCAATGGTACTTACCAGGCCATACATTTCTTATGCTGTGAGTGTGGTGAGCAGGTTTATGAAAAATCCAGGGATGAATCATTGAAAAGCAGTGAAATGGATAATAAGATATCTAAGGGGCACATTAGAATATGGGCTGTTATATGGTGGATTAGGAAAGAAGGAAAATGTCTTGATTGGCTATGTAGACTCAGACTTTGCTGGGATCTTGACAAGAAGAGGTCTCTAACAGGTTATTTGTTTACATTTGGGGGATGCACACTCAACTGGAAAGCTACATTGCAGACTGTAGTGGCTTTGTCAACCACGTGTTCGAGTCTGCGCACAAAGAATGCAAGCCTTCTTCAGGAAGCCATTTGGTTAAAGAGAACGACAGCAAAATTAGGGGTTGAATAAGATTCAATGGAGGTTTATTGTGACAGTCAGAGCGAAATACATCTTAGTAAGAATCAAACACATCATGAGAGAACTAAACATATTGATGTGAAGCTCCAATATCTAGAGGTACTGTGAAGCTGGTAAAGATAGACACAGAGGAAAATCCAGCTGACATGCTTACCAAGGTATTGCCATTTGCTAAGTTCAGTTTCTGTATGAGCTTAGCAGGAATTTACAGGGGTTAAGCTGTAGAAGGTGAGGAAGAAGCACTGAGGAGTAACTTGAGTATTGAGTTCAAGGTGGAGTATGATGAAATGTGAACTAAATCCTTAAGTTGGATTTATCATTTATCAATTGCTTGTAAGACTGACATGTCATTCCCAGATGCTGAAATTGAAACTGACATAGACTTGATTGTCGTCCAGTAGAAGCAAGTATTTGATTTGCAAAACGACTGAGGAACGCCATTTCATCGCTTCATTATAAAGTCATCTGATGCAAAGACGTGATCAAAGGAAGCGATTAAGTTTGGCGGGAAATTCCAACTGAAATAAAAAGCCCATAACGCTGGTTATCAAGCAGAGTTTCTGGAGAGGTTGGGAACGTATGATATGCTCGGTAACAGACTGTAGAGAGAAGAGAGAGAGTTTTTACTTTGCATCTTTGTATTATACAAGTTATGTATACACTTGAGATCAATATGAGTGAAAACACAGTGCTGATTCTTCAGTGGATGTTAGCATCATGAACTGGTGCTTAACCACTTAATTCTTGTGTGTTCTTTTGTCTTGGATCTGATTTATTTCTGGTTCTTGATCTTCGATTTGATTAGATTTGTGTAACTTGGTTAAAATCGTTTCTTGAACTTGGAGAGTAATAGATTTTGGTTTGAGATCTAGATCGTAACACACCAATATGTCATCACCACTCCCTCTAACATTAGTAACTTCTTCATTTTCATTATCATTGTTTATATCAAGTGTCGATATATCCTTCAGCCTAAAAGTTGTATTGACACTCTCCTCGTACATATCCAAATCAAAATATCCCCTTGGTGGTGCTTTAAGTAAGACATACCAATTTGATGCATCATTTTCTTTTAAATAAAATAATTGTTTTGCCTGTAATGCAAGAATAAGTGGCTCTCTCTTATACTAATTTTGACCTTGGTGTAGATTAACAACTATAAAACCATCTTCAATCCTTACACCGTACTATTTTTTGCCCAATCGCACTTGAATATTGGAATTTGAAACTTATGGTAATCAAGTAAAATTATCTCTCTTATAACTCTATAATAAGAACCAACATCAACAACTTGTGTAGTGTCTTTCACACTTGCCCTACATATAGTTGTTGCTTCAATTGAAATTCCATAATTTTGTGTTGCCCTTTCAACTTCTCTTGTGTGGAACTATTGCTAATTAATAATATATCCCTTATGGCTCATGGCCTGATTTCTAGGACCAAATGAAAGTCATTTTAACTCATCCGTATGATTATTTGCATTATTGGAGAAGACAATTTGTGCACAAGAAAATTAACTAATCAAAATCTTATAACAAAGCTTCCAAATGTACAAAATAAAAAACAATTACTATGTTACCGTTTCTTTTAACCATTTAGAGTAATTATCAGCATGTCTTTTCCAAAGCAAATTTTTATTTTTTTCTAAAATCTTACCTGATTGCTTTAACTCTAACATATGCATCCTAATTGACAATTGAAAAAATAAAGAAAAAATTGAGTAAAATTATAGTTTTTAATAAAAAGTAAATAATGAATTTTTTTAAGTACTTACTCTAAATATGGCTCCACTATAGTTGAATTGAATAACACAATGATGTGCATTTTCTAACACTTCATTACTTAAAGTAATTAATGCTCTCTCTAAGATTGGATGACCTTCAAGAATCACATCACTGAAAAAATCTTCACTTCAACGATCATGATAACTTAATTCAACATTCTGATTCAATATCCCACTACAAAAATTCATGCATTCCTCTACAAGATAGCATTGTGCAATACAACCTTCTAGCTGTGCATGATTCCTAACATATCCTTTATAAATCTTTATGTTCTTGATACAGTTATATGATGTTAAAATGATGTTTATTTTAAAAATAAATTAATTTTAAACTTTGAGTATAATTTTTTACCTTTCAAAATGACACATCCATCGATATTGATCAGGTCCTCTAAGTCATGCTTCACGTCCTAAATGAATTGGCAAGTGGATCATTATATCAAAAAATACCGTAAGATAGAATCTTTCAAACATACATAAGGTTCGTTGATCTCTTCTTCAAGGTTTAACATGTCTTCTCTATCAATAATCTTTTGGCATAACTTGTTGAAAAATAAACACATTCGAATTATGGCTTTCATAAGTCCCTTAGTTAGCCCTTTCAATGCTACAGGCAGTAATTGTTGCATTAAAATGCGACAGTCATATGATTTGAGGCTCTTAATTTTACATTCATCAATTGATACATAATTTCCAATGTTTGAACGGTACCCATTAGGTAATTTCAAATCAAATAACCTTTTGTAGAAAATTCTTTTCTCATCTTTGGTTAATGTAAATGAAGCTGCAGGCAAGTGTAATCTCCCACCTTCATCAACTTTTGGTTGCATTTCTTCTCGAACTTCCATGTCTTCTAAATCTTTTTATGGATTCAATCCATCCTTTATTTTCCACTTATGTTTAATAGTGTGCCAATAATACTCTCGCAAATATTTTTCTCAATATGCATTGTATCCAACTTATGTCTCAATGGCAATTCTTATCACATTAATTAATATCGAATTAGAAAATCATTTGGCTATAATTAAAATATATTTAAAATATAAATGAATATATGTGTGTGTGTGTGTATGTGTGTTTAGTGCTTTGTACCTTTGAATATGGTAAATCAAAAAAAGTTGACCGTTTGTTCCAAATTTTAGAAATTTCAGAATTTTCATCACACATCTTTTGTTTCTTGTTCTATTTCCCCGAATCATTTTCCAAATCTTTCAAATCTTTAAAAATTTTCTTACCAACCTTAATCCTTGGACATGTTCCTTGCTCTTCTTTTTCTTCAAACCATGTTTTATTTTTATTGCAGAAAGAATGAAATTGCAGCAGAAAACACCTATGGCCTTTATATGCAAATTTTCTACTACATGTCAATGATTCTAAATAAGTGTCACCAACACATATTGGACATGCACGTTTACCCTTAATTTTATATCTAGGAAGATTTCCATAACTTAGAAAATCATTTATTGTCCATATCAAAACTAGCTTCAAGTTGAAAGATTCTTTAGTAAATGCATCAAAAACATCTACTTTAGTTTCCCATGATTCGTGAAGGTTGTCTATTAAGGGTTGTAAATACACGTCAATACCATTACCCAGTTGTCTAGGCCCCAGAATGAATAAAGTCAGCATGATATTTTCTTTTCTCATACATAACCAAAGAGGTAAATCGTACGTGACAAGCATCACAGGCCAACAACTATAGGCAGTGCTTAAATTAAAAAATGGATTAAATCCATCAGCAGCTAGAACTAGCCTAAGATTTCGTGGGTCATTTAAAAATAAAGGCGATTTTTTATCAATTAAATCCTATGCTAAAGAGTCCATAGGATGACGCATCTTTTTGTGAGTAAAGTGCCATCTTAAGTCTTTTGCCAATTTTTCAGACCTAAACATTCTTCTAAACCTTAGTATTACTAGAAAGTATCTTAAAACATTAGTTGGAGCACCCTTTTTTATTTTATTAGAGCGCCTATCCACCTTCCATATTAAAGAGCCACATTTTGGACAGCAATCCATTTCCTCATTCTTCTTTCTAAACAAGCAACAATTATTCACATAGGCATAGATCTACTCATAACCTAAATCAGATGCCGTTAAAAGTTTTTCTCACCAAGTAACTAACCTGAGAAGTACATTATCTAGGCAACATGTCATGCAACATCTTAAAAGTCCATCAAAGCTCTTATTAGACTGTCCATTACAGCCTTGTGCTAGTATAAAGCTAAAATGGCTGACAATTTTGTGTATTTGGTGCAACATGGGCATAAAGGTGCTTTTGCATCTTCCAATGATTCTTTGAATTCTTCATTTCTTCTCTCTTCTAAAGGTTCTACATCTCCACTTTCTATGCATCTAGTTGAAAATAAATTATACGTATCTGACATTTTTTGTTATTCTTATTTTCCATCAGCTGTTGGTTGTTCCTTATAATGAAACCAAATTGTGTATGTTAGATCCATACACTCAATGACCAAATGCCCATAAACTACCTCAATAGTTTGATGACTTAAATTTTGACAGTCTCTACAAGGGCACAACATCTTTTCAGGATAACAATTATTCTTTTTAGCCATCTTCACAAAATTTCAAGCTTTATTCATGTATTCATCTATAGCTCTAACCAATCAAATGCTAAAAGTATGTTAACAATATATTTACAGCACATTGGGCAATATAAATATCTTTCATTACATGTTCAAATGTACCCACTCTTTATTCATCATCTTAATACCACTCGATAATATCTTTCCTGGTACACATACTGGTCATTTTATGTACCCTCCTCATGAACTGGTTTTCAAAAGCAGCATCATAATTCCATATATAAGTAAATAGAATGGCGAAAAGGATATTTAAAACAATAATGTATGACTAAGATTACAAGAATAATATGCAAAATAAAAAAATATTAAAACTAAATTAAAAAGAAAAAAACTCAATGATATAATCCGATCAATTAGTATAACTACAAAATAACTAAGTAAAAAATTTAGAATTTTAAAAAGATAGCAAAAGAAAAGCAAATAATAATGATAATAATTTGACAAGAAAATGCCAAAACACACACCTTTGTTTTTGGCGAGGTTACCAAACTAGGTTAGTATGCAATTGGCCAAAAGTTATAAGAGGAAGAGCTGGATCTTCTTAAATTGGGAGGCATTATTTTGTCATATCAAATCCTAGGAAAAAAAATAGTTAGATTCAATTAATTTTTAACAAAACCCAGATTCACAATTCAATACAAAAGTTAAATTAATGATATCAACAATTTAGGAAAGAAATTGGGAAAAAAAATTATAACAAAACTTAAAAAATAAAACAAGAAAACTTGTGAATTACCTTTATTAAACCACTTTTGGGAACAAAATCCATCAATTACTTCTGTAAAACCCATGCCATTTGGAGATTGAATCAACAAATTAATGGATCATTAGGTGATATGATTTCTAAGGAAATTTTGAGGGATTAGGATTTTCGGCCTCTAGTTACTTTGGTGTGTGGAGGGTGAGGACTTGAGGAGAGAAGAACAAAAGCTTTGACTTTTGGGTGGGTGTTAACGTGGAAGTTGAGAGAGGCGCAAAAGGATGTTAGAATTAATTTTAGAATTTCATTTTTTTTATTTACCAGTAAATCTAGATTCCCGCTATATTTTTCACTCTTTTTTTGGTAGCATTTCTCATGTGCTCCTAAATTAATGTTTGTATTGTAGTTTTTATAAAATGCTATATTATTAAATGTTATACATAGCTCTTCTAAAATGCTACTATATGATTTTTTTTAAGTGTAACATAAATTTGTAACATTTATAAAGTGCTATATTATTAAAAATTTATGGTAGCATTTATTATATGTTACAAATTAAATGGTATATATATTAAAAAATAAAATGTTACTACTGAGTAGCTAATAGTAGTTTTTCTTGACAAAATGCTATAATAGAATGACATTTGGTAGCATTAAAAAAAAATGCTACAATCTAATGCTATTAAAGGTGATATTTGTTGTAGTGATCAGATCCTCTACTATAAGCTTGGTCCTTTTGTTTAAAGATAATGTTATCTTAGGCCTAGTTGTCTATTTAAATATAAATTTTATTGTTAGTCTTTGTTGCATTGTGTGTTGGAGAATTTGAATAATTAAACTCTTAAGAACACTCTTTTTCTTTTTTTTATGAACTCAATACAACTCCTCGATTACAACCTTTTTAGAAAAAAGAAGCTTTACTACTTCTTATTGTTTAAACCAACTAAGAGAAGTTATTTATACTTGTTACAACTTAATCACAACCATACATTAACCTAATTACCATACAAATCATAACCCCATATCAAACCTAATAACCATACTCAACACCATAAATTTTACTTGCCACATTATCACATTTGACACCACAAATCTTAACTACTTAAAGAAGCTTCCATAGGCTAGATCAAAGATCATTTGGGCTTCAAATTTGTATGGATCAAGTAAATGATTCAACACCCTCCTTAAACCTAATCTTGTGACACTAAGAAAATTTCTTGATCTGATAAAGTCTTGTCGTTTCAATGGCTTAGTAAAGATATCAATTGCTAGATCTTGTGATTTGACATATTTTGCTTGTACATCCTTTCCTAAATAAAATCTCGTATCAAATGGTAGCGAGTGTCAATATGCTTACTTTGATTATAGAAGACAAGATTCTTAGCTAAGGCAATTGCTGACTTATTGTTAATGAAAAATCTTTGTATGTTTTTCTTGTGAAAACCCAACTCCTTCAATAAATTCTTTAGCTAGATTGTATGACAAATACTTGATGTAGTATTATATACTCAGCTTCACAGGTAAAAAGTGTAACGATTAGTTGCTTCTTCGATATCCATGTGAAAGCAATATCTCTTATGAAGAACACAAAAGCAGTTGTACTTTATCGATCATCTCTGTCTTCATTCTGATTGCTATCACTATATCTAACGAGCTTATAGTTATTAGAAATTAAGTATAACAAGCCGAAATCAATTGTATCTTTGAGGTAACAAATGATTCTTTTTGCAGCTTTAAATGGATGGTCTTTAGATTTTTCATGTATCGACTTACAAGTCCAACATAAAAAAATGTCTGGTCTCATATATGTTAAATAATGTAAGCATCCAACTAAACTCTTAAAGAATGATAGATCTACAGCTTCTCCTTTATCATATTTGGATAGCTTGGCTCTGCATTCCACTAGTGTGTTTATGGGCTTACAATCATGCATCTTGAACTTCTTAAGTATTTCCTTTACATAGCTTTCTTAAAAAATAAAAATGCCTTCTTTCTTTTGCTTAACTTTAACACTAAGATAGTACGCCATAAGTCTGATATCAGTCATCTCAAACTCTTTGATCATCACTCTCTTGAACTCTTCAAATAATCTTATATTGCTTCCAGTGAAGATAAGATCATCCATGGAGAGGCAAGCAATCAAAATATCTCTATATTTGCCTTTAAAATAGAAAGCATGTTCATATGGGTATTTAGTAAAGTCATTCTCTTGAAAATATTTGGCGATTTTGCTATTCCATGCCCTTGGCGCTTATTTTAACCCATAAAAGGCCTTGTTTAATCTTAAAACTTTTTCTTCATGTCTTTTTACCACATAGTCTAATGGTTGTTTGATGTAGACTTTTTCTTTTAGGAATCCATTCAAGAAAACAGACTTCACATCCATTTCAAAAATCTTTCACTGTTTTTGGAATGGTAATGAAATGATTAATCTTATAGTTTCTAGTTTGGGGAACAGAAGCAAATACCTCATCATAGTCAATACTAACTTTTTTACTATAGCCTTTTGTAACTAGCCTCGCCTTGTGTTTTTCAACATCATCTTTGGCATTTTTCTTTGTCTTGTGCACCTATTTGACACCAATGGCTTTGTGGCCTTTGAGAAGAATGACAAGTTCCCAAATGTCATTCTTCACAATAGATTTTATTTATTCATCTATTTATTTTCTCCACTTCTTATATTGTATAGCTTCTTAGAATTTTACTATCTCATAATTAGTAAAAAGGAAAAAGAGAATAGGATTATCTTAGCTTTCTTATAAAATTCTTATAAATTTATTGTGCGCCACATATTTCTCTATTCCAAAAATAATGGTGGTGAATCTCCATGAGTGTTTGTAATTGATGAGATGGTAGAGTTACAGGCTCTTGTTGTTCTTTTCCCAGTTGTTCCTTCAATGTCTAATTCATCTTCTTCAAAAGCGTAAAGGTTAAAATCATCTACCTAGAGCTAAAGTCTTTTTCTCTTTCTTTATAAAAAATAACATCCCGACTGATCACGATCTTTGTACTGTTTAGATTGTATAGTTTGTATCCTTTGGAATTATTGTCATAATCAATAAGGATGAACTTTTCACTTTTTTCATTTATATTGATTCTTCTTTAACCTGGAACATGTATAAGAGCATGCTTCCAAAAACTCTTAGGTTGGAGATGCTTGGCTTTCTGCCATTCCATGCTTCTTGTAGTATCTTGCCCGATACACTTTTTGTTAGTGATCGGTTAGACAAGTATACTATACATGCAATAGCATCAACCCAAACTTCTTTGGATAGTCTTTTACTCTTGAGCATGCTTCTTGACATGTTGAGGATGGTTTTATTCTTCCTTTCTGCTATACCATTTTATTGAAAGGACTATAAAATAGTCAAAGGATGTCAAATTCCATTTGCTTTACAAAACTCTTACAACTTTTAAGAAATGAATTCTCCTATTCAATCAAATCTCATGACTTTAATTTAGTGTCCACTTTTTTTCTCCACTAGAACTTTGAACTTCTTAAAAGTTTTGAACTTCTTAAAAGTTTTGAACTTCTTGAAAGCTTCAAAAACTTCTAACTTATGCTTTAAAAAGAAAACCCAAGTTTTTCTTGAAAAGTCAGCTATGAAGAGAAGGAAGTAATTACTTTTACCAAATAAGCTTGGCTTGATTGGACCATAGACGTCTACATGAAGGAGCTCTAAGGACTTTTTGGCTCTTGAGTTTGACTCTTTTGGAAAGCTTTTCCTAAACTAATTGCCAAGTAAACATCCTTCATAAAGTTGATTGGGATAATTAATTGAAGGTAGGCCTTTTACCATGTTCTTCTTTGATAGTATTGCTAGTCCTCCAAGTCAAGATGCCTGTATCGAATATGCCAAATCTAGGTTGGAGCTTCATATGAATATTTAATAAAAACATTCTATTCTTTGAAATTTTTATTTTTATAATTATGTTTCTTCTATCATCTCTTATAAACATACTATAATTTTTTAAGTGAATATCATAGCCTTTTTCTAAGAGTTAACCTAAACTGAGGATGTTGCTTTTCATATTAGGCACATAATAAATATTTGAAATTAATTGGTGGCTACTATCTTTTACACAAAAATGAATGTTACCTTTGCCCTTCACTGGTAGTTTTGAATCATCTTCAAAAGAGACATTGTCTTTAATTGATTCGTTCAATTCCATGAACATATTTATGTTTCCACGCATGCGATTGCTAGTACCTGTGTTAAGATACTATGAATTTTCTTGACCTCCACTAGTTTCATTACGTATTAATAAAAATGTACAATCTTCTTCATTCTTTTCTTCAATATAATTCGCTTCCTCATCAACTCAGGTACTTGTATCTCTACATTCTGAAGTGCAATACCTAAACCTTGACAATTGTAACATTATACTTAGAATTTGTTGTACCTCGATTTTTGGTTTACCTATTCCTTGTTCTCTGGTTGAGCTTTCTCCACTTCATAGTTAGAGTTATTGTTAGTGGAATTCTAGCCTTATCCATGACTGCATGCTCTATCTTTCCATTGGTTTCTACCTATACCGCTAGGCCATCGTCTTGTCTCATTACCTTTCCTTGTTGTCTTTTCTTTAATTTGCATCTTGAGAAGCTGCTCATTGATCTCTTACTTCTTTTTCTACTTTTCTTCGTGGGCTTGTAGCGAATGTTTAAATTGCTCAAATGCCATGGCCTCCAAGTCTTTTGTCTTTCCAATTGTCACAACCATGTGCTCGAATCTTAGGCTTAATAAGCAAAGTATCTTTTCTATAATTCTTGCATCTTTTATCTTCTCACTGTTTCTCTTTAATTAATTTGAAATGGCCAAAACTCTTGAAAAAAAATCATAAATGGAATCGGATTCTTCCATGTGCAATGATTCAAACTCATCTCTTAGAGTTTAGATATGCACTTTTTTTACTTTCTATTCTCCTTTATAAGACCTTTAAAGCTTCTTCCATGCTTTCTTAGTTGAAGCTGCACTCAAAATCTTCCCAATTCATCATCGTCCAATGCTTAATAGATGTGAAAGAGAGTTTTTTTGTCTTTTTTTTTTAAATTATCCTTTTGTTGTTGAGTCAAAGAAGCCCCATTTTCTGGCTCATTTTAGCCTTTTTCAATGACTTCCCAAACATTATAATCTCCAAAGAGGGCCTTTATATTGATACTCTAATCATCAAAATTACTTCCTTTTAGTAATAGAACTTGGAATGACGCCATCTCATTACTTGTTATAACTCTTTATAGAATCAAAGATTAAAAATTCTGATTGCACAAATAGATCAAGAATGTCAAAAAACCTATAAAAGGACTCATACCAAAATTTCAAATTCACGTCAACGGACAACGGTCAACGGTTAATGGCTAATGGTTAACGGTCAACAAATCGATTCAGCTTGGTTCACTTAACTTGGCTTTGACTCAGCGTATCTCAATTCAGCTTGATTTAGTATAGTTCACCTCGGTTCAATTTAGTTCAACTCAATAAGTCGACTCAGTTTCAGGGTAGAAACTTCCAATAGCAAATGTAGGAGCATTAGGACTCCGATCAAACTAATTTTTACTGTGTTGCATTCCTCTCATCATGCTCTTCAATTTGATGTGCTACAATGCTATGTAGAGCACTAATTACTGGCTTTGATACCACTTTATTGGAGAATTTAAATGATTAAACACTCAAAGCACTCCTTTTTCCTTGTAAACTCAATTACAATTCTTTCATAACTAGAAAGCTTTACTACTTCTTATTGTTTAAACTAGAGCTAGCAAAATTTAATACAACCCAATTACTTGATACAAACACAACTAAATAATTGGTGATGAGTCATCAAATTTAACACGATTACTAAAAGGGCCAGGTCTAGATCAACATGATTTTTTTCCCTTAACCCATTTACTCGACCAATAACACAATTATATTTTATTTTTTAAATTAATTTGTAAGTTCTTGTCATTAAAACTCAAATATTGACATGATTCTTTTTTTTTATTTTTTTTTGAAAGGTAGAATATACACAATATTTTATTTATTTACCTTTACTAATTTCACCTTACTTTTTCCACTTTTTAACCCATTGAGCAATACCATCGAAGTTCTCTAGTTCCTATGGTCGTGGTGGTCTTCTACATCACTACTTGTCTACTTAACCATTTCCCTTTCAATTTTTAATGTTTCATTAGGTAATGAAGGAAAGTAAAAAAATTCAAGAGCCTACCTTTCTTTACAAATCAAGTAGCAGAATGTTCGAATGTTGGATCACGTCAATGGCAGAAAGGAATCACAGATGGAAATCCTTCTCTTGATCACAGTATAAATGCATTTCTAATAGGTTATTCAATTTTCTTGGTTCAGCATTAAGAAGAAGAAAAGAAGAAGAAGAAGTTTTTGTATTCAATAGAAAGGAATTATGCTAAGGTTGGGAAGTTGATTCAAAATCAACTTCTTCCCTTTAAATAATTCTAAAAAACCATACATGGTAACTGATTAGCAGTTACCATATGTGGGTCAAGTAAGGTCGGCCCATCATGGGCCATATATCTCATGTGACCATAAACATATCCAAAGACCTATTCGGGGAGCCAAAAAACATATCTCAATTGCTTGATCACAGTATAAATGCATTTCTAATAGGTTATTCAATTTTCTTGGTTCAGCATTAAGAAGAAGAAGAAGTTTTTGTATTCAATAGAAAGGAATTATGCTAAGGTTGGGAAGTTGATTCAAAATCAACTTCTTCCCTTTAAATAATTCTAAAAAACCGTACATGGTAACTGATTAGCAGTTATCATATGTGGGTCAAGTAGGGTCGGCCCATCATGGGCCATATATCTCATGTGACCATAAACATATCCAAAGACCTATTGAGGGAGCCAAAAAACATATCTCAATTTATAATCCAGGCAACAGATGTCTCAATTGTAATCATATGCAAGAGAATTTCAACGTATGTTTATTGTATCCCAAATTTAATTAACTTCAATACTCTATCATACTAAATCTCCTCGATATGCCAAAATTGCACAATCTCTTTATGTATTCACAATTGTAATATCCCATATGTATTATACAATTAGTCAGCCAGTGAATCACACATAAAAGAAAAAAAAATGTATTTTCATTGTATCCTAGATTTAATTCACTTTAATACTCAAGCATGCTAAATCAACTCAATATGCCAAAATTACATAATCTCTTTATCTATTCACAATTTTAATATCCTATGTATATTATACAATTGGTCGACCAGCGAATCATATAAAGAAAAAACTTAAGTCTTCTTATCACACTCATGTCCATCAGTCTAGAAAAATTACTTTCATAGCCATGATTCATAGACCAAATCATGTCAAGGTCATATATAACATACTAAAATAGCAAACACCAGTCTGAGACCTCAAAAACATAGTTGATAGTCATAAGGATACCAAAGTTGACTTATATAAAGTCATATGGAACTTATATAATCAAGAAGAAAAGAGATTCTCTCATTTTCCATTTTGGTTATTAAGCACGCACAGTATGATACATGCGCTACAAGTGAATCTTCCATTTCTGGGTTTATGTCTTATTAGTCCAATTCACTATACAGATCTTAGTCCAGACACTCTTCTACAGCATTTAATTCCTACAATGAATGGTCTTTTTTAGCATCAAAATAAGATCTCATATCTGGCTTCAATCACGTATCCATAATGGTGGGGTATATCATAATCGGTCGACAAGAAATATCATTTAAGAGCTCACCTTGATTATAGTCAAGGCAACAAAATTTGTAGAACAACCTCTTTTTTTTTTTTATTTGGCTCTTAATCTAGCATGCCAAGTAATTACATCTATCTCATTATTACTAGAAAAAGTAACATGCTAAGAACAACTATTATCATAACTTGAATTATCAAGCATCATATCTAATATAATAAAATCATTAACCAAATATCCAGTTCCAATAAGGACTGAATTTAAGAGAATCTCAAAATAAATACCATAAAAGTTTCATTGAATTCAAGAAGAACAGGAGCAGAAACCAAATTTCATCGAATTTTTTATGAATAAAAGACATCGTGTAACAAAAGAAGACGTCCACCACGCAAAATCAATTTGCAGGTGCCTACTCCTTTTGTTTCAACTCTAGAGTTTTTGTCCACGTATATCCATCTAGTCCCTTAACTAATTCAATGATACTCTACAAATGTAACTCAATCACGAGCTATATGATCCATTGCTCTTAAGTCTATAGTCCACAGAGGATGAGATTTTGTTAGGATTAAGAACTCATAACTGAATCATAAATCAACAAAGTGGAGTTTAGTCTTACCTTTTTTGGCTCATTACACTTATGAGCGAAGTGACCTAGCATGCTACGGTTGTAGCACTTCACCTTGGATTTTTTTTTTATTTTTTCCAGCACACTTACCCTTTGGGCGTTTCTTAGCATGTGGCTTCTTCTAATCAGGATTAGATCCCTTACCCTTCTAGTTATACTTATGGCCCTCTTGTGCTTGAAGCCTAAAGCCTTGCATGAGCTTGACTCGGCCATACAAACAAAATCAGAGATCTTAATTGCCTCAAGGCACTCTGTTTCGAGCTTCAGATGATTAGCATTATCATTAGAAGGTTTGATATTCTCATTGTGTGTCATATTCACCTTCATGTCCGCTCACTACCTGAACTTGCTCTTCATTAGTTAGAATATATCTAGCAGAATTAAGTTCATAAACTATATTCGACATATCCTCAAATACTGCCTCATAGTATAATTATGGCGCTTCTCATAAGAATAGAACTTGATCGTAAGCCTTCTTAACGTGGTGTTCAAGGTGCTATTAAACTTATCTTTTAAAACAAGACATATCTCCTGAGCAATCTCATACTTCTTAAACTCACAAATGAGGTCATCTTGCATACTGCTCAACAACGGTATACGGGTATTACTATTCTTTTTTTTCAGGCCTGATAAGCCTTAAGATCCCTCCTATGTTGAGAAGCATGGCCTTGCTCGGGCTCAACCAAGGTGTTGTTAAGAGTTCTAGAATCTTTTATTCTTCAAGGATGTATTGAATCTTACAGTACCAAATATCATAATTGTCACCATTCAACTTCTCACCTTTGTTCAACTCAGCCACAATGTTCTTAGATGCAGATGCCATCTCAATTTTATTTTAACACAAAGACAATTCAAAATACAATCAATAAAGGCATAATCAATAATTACACTCAAACAATTAATTTTGTTGTAAACATAAACGAAAAAACATGACAAATTAATATCAGGAATCAAATCAAAAAGTCATCGAAGCTTCCAATCATCATCCAATTCCCATTATCATATTCATCATTAATTCAATTTTATTGCGCAAAATTATGAATTCATTAAATTCAATTTGTTTAGAACTCCCACTTAGCAAAATGATTCATGAGATACCATAAAAGAGTATATAAATTTGAGCAACAACTAATGTAGAAATTCATTAATAAAGTCATAGCAATATATTGTCAACCAACAAAATGAAAACCAACATAAAAAATAATAAAATTCAACAAACAGAAGAAATAACCAAATATAGTCAAGCTAATACATAGAACCTTTTACATGTTCTTAAAATATTCTTTATTACTCGTGAATCTTTCATCCAACTTATACTCAAGTGGATCTTTATATAAAAATAATTGTTCCTTCTTGATGATCTTGTTTATGGTTTTTTCATACCATAACTTCTGCCTCTACCAAGGTGAATAGCTTGTCTCCTATTCTGAAGGTTATGAATGGTAAATATTAAAGTTCACCTCATCTTTGAAGCAAGACG
Organism: Luvunga scandens; assembly: GCA_030449905.1. Lineage (NCBI taxonomy): Eukaryota > Viridiplantae > Streptophyta > Magnoliopsida > Sapindales > Rutaceae > Luvunga > Luvunga scandens. Next base: position 21,157 of record JASUUG010000101.1, on the reverse strand, counting down.
ACGCTCCTCCATCAACTTAATTTCACACCTCAGCAAACGATATTTATTGCTTGGGAGATTCTTAATCTCCTCTAACATGGAAGCCTTAAAGACAATCATATTATCATCATTAGGTAAGGAATTTAAAGGGCCTGTTGATAATAATCCCAATTGTATACTTAGTGTTCACCTTTTCTATAGTTTAGTTAGTTAAAGACCTCATATATGTCTCCTATATTAATCCACATACAATGGTCAGGGTCCATCTTATAATTCTTCATTTTCTTCATGAGTTCTTCATATGATAAGTTATAATTAATCTTAATTAAATCAATAGGTGAAACCCAAGCTCTATGCGTCATTAACCTGTCTTTTTCAGTCTAGAATTTTCTAACGGTAGGTATCTAGGACAAATAACATAATGTTCAAACCAGTGATTTTTAACAAATGATTAAACACAAGATACAATCCAATTTCAACCAATGTCCATGAAAAGAAAAAAATATTTTCGAGCTCTCACTAGAGCGAAATATTTATTAACATATAATGCTCATTTATGAGATCATAGATATTTTATCTGAAATTATATTTCAAAAAACCAAGAGATAATTAGAAATTTTGATTTTATATTAAAAACAAATAGAAAATTAAATTTCGAATCAAATGGCCCCCAAATTAGAGTCCTCACTGGCAAGATACACAAAAAATACTAATTTGGACACATCCCCATGTGCACAGGTAGGCACGTGAGCTTAACGCGCGCTACAATGTTGTGTGTTTCCCTACGCACATAGCAAGATCGTGGGGCCCACGTACTGCTTTGCGCTACTCTGGTGATGTCGGGTCTGACGGGGTCTAACTCAATTTTTCATTCTGAATCCAATGGTGCCCTCAAATTTGCAAACGGAGATTAGGATAAGCTGGAATCATCGAAAAACCAATTCAGGCATTATTCATCATCTTTTCTGAAAATTAGGGTTTTTAATTTTTAGCCTTATATCATATCATATTCCTGTTTTTACCATAACTTTCTCGTTTTAAGTCTATTTTTAGCAAATTACGTATCGTTAGAAAGCTCTCAAAGAGGTCTTTCCAATGATATATTAGCACAATGTCAGGTTGTCTAAATCAAAAGTTATAAGCAATTGAATTTTCAGGCTTCATGATTTCTAATAGGGTTCACCATTTTTTTTAAAACCTTTTTATTTCTCGATTGGACACTTCTGCCTAACTATTAGACTGAAGATGATATTCTATAACAATCTTATGCTTAATTTCATATTTAGCCAATATTGTAGCAAATATTCTGTTGCAAATGAGTGCTTTCATCACTAATGATGGCTCTAGGAGTTCTAAACCTTGAGAAAATATTCCTCTTAAAGAATTTCACCACAGCTTTGGCATTATTTGTTAGCAATACTACAGCTTCCATCTATTTGGACACATAGTCTATAACAACTAGAATATATAAGTTCCCAAAAGATGGTAGAAATTGACTTATAAAGTCTATCCCCTAGACATCAAATAGCTCAACTTCTAAAATTTTGGTTAATGGCATTTCACACTTTTGAGAGATGTTCGCTGTTTTTTCACACCTGTCAAAATATTTAACAAACTCATAAACAACTTTAAAGATAGAGGGCCAATAATAACCTAATTGTAGAACCTTGGATGCTATTTTGTGGCCTCTAAAATGTCCTCCATATGCAGCAGCATGACATGATTGTAATATGTTTGGGATTTCTTCATCAGGTACACATCTTCGAATGATCTAATCGAAACACATCTTATACAAGTAAAGATCATCCCACTCATAGCTTCTGATATCTTGGAAAATTTTCTTTTTCTACTAGTAACTCCGATCAGTGGTAAGAATCCACTCGCCAAATAATTAGCAAAGTCTGTATATTATGAGAATCCTGACTGCTACAGCCTCTGAGCATGCTATAGCATTAGTAGTTTCTCATCAGGGAATGCCTCTGTAATATCTTGTTCGGTCTGAACACTTGTATCTGCTTCAACCCTTGAAAGATGATCTCATACTTGGTTTTCAATCCTTTTTTTATTTTTTATGTCTAAGTCAAACTCTTATAGTAAAAGGATTCACTTTATCAACCTTGGTTTGGCATCCTTATTCGAAATTAAATACTTTATGGCTAAGTTATCTATGTAAACAGTCACTTTAGTACCAACCAAATAGACTCTAAATTTGTCAAATGCAAATACAACTGCTAGCAACTCCTTTTCAGTGGTAGTATAATTGATTTGAGCATTGGTAAAAGTTTTGCTAGTATAATAAATAAAGTGAAAATTTTTTTTCTTCCTCTACCTTAGCACTACTCAAAAATAAAGTAATTCCTCACATCACACATTAACTCAAAAGGCATACTCCAATCTAGTGCTACAATTACAGGTGCCGTAACAAGGGCTTTTTTTTAACTCCTAAAAGGCTTTTAGACAATTCTTATCAAAATTGAAGGGTCTTTCTTACTCAAGTAACATGCATAAACGTTTTGCTATCTTAGAGAAATCCTTAATAAATCTCATATAGAATCCAACATGGTCTAAAAAACTCTTTAAGTCCTTAATTGAGGTGGGTGGTGGGAGTTTATTAACTACCTCTATTTTCACATTATCCACTTTAATATCTTTTCTCGAGACCCTATGACATAAAACTATCCCTTCTTATACCATAAAGTGGCACTTTTTCAAATTTAACACTAGATTTGTCATCTCACATATTTTAAGCATATTCTCTAAATTATGCAAGCAGTCATCATATGATTCTTCAAATATTGAAAAGCCATCCATGAATATTTTAAGTATTTGTTCCACCATATCTGAAAAAATTACCATTATGCACCTCTAAAATGTTGTTGGAGCATTGCATAACCCGAACAACATTCTTTTAAAGGCAAAGGTTCTATAAGGAAAAGTGAATATTGTCTTCTCCCAATCCTTTGGTGATATAGCAATTTGATTATAGCCTGAATACCCATTTAAGAAACAATAGTACTTATTTCCAGCAAGTTTATCTAACATTTTATCTATGAAAGGTAGTAGGAAATGATCATTTCTTTTGACTTTGTTTAGTTTCCTATAATCCATGTAAACTCTCTATCCAATTACTGTTCTTGTGGGAATGAGCTCATTTTTCTCATTTGCTACAATAGTTACTCCCATTTTCTTTGGGACATACTGAACTGGGTTTACCCACGAGCTATCAAATATGAGGTATATGATTTCAGCATCCATCATTTGGTAATCTCTTTCTTCACGACTTTTTTCAAGGTGGGATTCAACATTCTCTGTTGCTCCATTAAATTACTATAGTAGTCTTCCAGCATAATCTTATGCATGCATATTGATGGGTTGATTTCTTTAATGTCTACCATAGTCCATCCAATCACCTTTTTATGCTTCCTCAATACATTCACTAAACTTTTCTCCTTACCTGCATCCAAAGAAGAAGAAATGATTACAGGGAGTGTATTATTGTCACCAAAATAAACATATTTTAAATATGAACGTAAAAGTTTCAATTATAAAACAAGAGGTGTTTAACAATTTCACTTTCTTGTTTGAAAAGTCCAAAGATTCAAAATGTTCTTCTGTTTGAGTATACTCTTGGGTTGAAACAAGTTCCATCCTTTTTTTTGCTACTCTGATAAGAATATAAACATCTTTTCCATATTTCAAATTGATGACCTTATAGTGTTTTTTTCCCTTTCATCTTAGATCTTTTGCATTGCTAGGCAAGCTTCACTGTGTTCTGTTACTTAATGTTATAATAAGTTATCTAACTTGATTCTCTAAGTTTCTTAATGACACAGCTTGGTTTTGGATAATTTCTTTGTTCTTCACAATATACTCTTCAATTAGGGTTTCAAGAGAGCTAAATTGATCATTACTGGTGTTTCTTTACCCTTGATTTTGTTGTTCAAATCCAGATGGTTAAGCAGGGCTACTTTGTCCACCAGTTGTTGTAGCATACTGGTTCTGGTTACTCTATGAAAAGTTTGGGTGCTGCTATCTATGGTTATAGGTGTTTGAATAAGGATTATTCTAATTTTGTCTATTAAAATTGTCTACATAATTGACTGAGACTGGATTCCTAGGAAAATTATCATAAAGATGCCCTTCTCCATAATAAACACAAGATATCTTAGCAACTTGATTGACAGTTGTTGGAGCAGTAGTCATAGCTTAGTATTAATGTTATAGACTCTTGTTGTCCCTCTTGCTATAGCTTGTCTGGTTGATGGCCACTGATAATTGTTGTTGACTATTCTCTCAAAAATATCATAAGCTTTATTGTAGGATTTTGATAAAAAAAAACTCCATTTGCTGAAGCATCCACTATAAATCTAGTGTTGTGGTTGAGACCATTATGGAAGGTCTCCAATTATATGCAGTGAGGAATACCATGATGCAGACATCTCCTGAGTAACTTTTTAAAAATTTTTCATGCATCATATAAGCTTTCATTATCAAATTGATGGAAAGATATGATCCAATTCCTCAACTTTACATTTTTTGTTGGGGGAAAATACTTTATTAAAAATTTATCAGCTAAATTATTCCAAGTGGTAATAAAGTATAGTGGTAAAGAATTAGCCATGCCCGTCCTTGATCCCTCAAAGAAAATAAAAAAAGTTTGTGCCTCAATGCTTCCTGTGATGCTCTAGTAATCTTGAAAGCATCACTCACTTCTAAAAATAACTTTAGATAAAGGTAAGGATCTTTTAATGGTAATACATTGAACTACCCTACTGTCTGCAACATCTGAAACATCACTAGTTTGAGCTCAAAGTTGTCGGCTTGAACTTCTAATCTAACTATTTCTGGATGTATGGCTTGAGGAGTCAAAACTGTATAGTCTCGAATGGCTCTATCTCTGCCATCTACCATATGAATGATATTATTTCCTAGTTGCCCATAAACATGCTGTTCATTTTTAGCTTCTTTTGCATTAACTGGTTACAATTCTTCTAAGTCATTCAAATTTCCTATGTCTTGTAATTTATTCATTATTGCAGAAGCTTTTGAATTTCTTTGCTCTCTTCTCAATCTTCTTGTACTTTTTTTCAATTTCTGGATCAAACTGAAATTAACCAGGTTTGTATTTGCGCATGCAAGGATTCTCTATCAACAAAATAAACAAATTAAAATAAAATAAAAAAATTAGCACCGCTTAAAATTAATTTCACAAATCTCAATGAATAATCAATCCACGACAATGGTGCCAAAAACTTGTTATATGTTTTCTTGTGCTATGAGTGTCAATGTCCAAGTGTACATAACAAGAAATATAATGATAAATATTCAAGATCGTCTTCAAAGGGATTGGTACTATTAGATTTGCTACAACAATCCTAACAATATAGTTTTGCTTTAATTGAAAATAAAAAAAAAATAAAACTAATAAACTGCTTAAAATAGAAATGTAATAAACAAAAATCCAGTAAAGAAAATTCTCACATCACACTCAAAGATTAAGCCAATGGGCATGGAATAGTTGAGTGACCAAACTTCCTTAATAGTTTTGACTATTTCTTCAAATTTTAGGTCCAGTTGTTATAGCACCTGTTACAGCACTGGGCAGAATCCTTAAGTATCCTCAGCTATTGCTTGTTAGATATCTTATATCTTAATGCAACTTAACAATAACTAGTCGTTATGCTGACATAAGATATAGCATTACACGTTTAGGTTCTAATTACCATACAAGGTGAATCCCTATTTTTAGTTCATCACTAATTTTAGATTAAACATGGCCTTTTTGGAATCAAGTTAAACTCAACTCAGGAAACCCAATCTAAAATCAAGTATTGCTTTAATATGTTCCACTAAGACAAGCATTTTTTACCTTTTCTCTTGGATAGTATCACTAAATGAGTGCTCAGCTGAAATAGTGAATTGAAATAAGTATTATCGAAACAAAGTGCTATAACAAACATTTTGCAACACATAAAATCAGTCAATTAACCATCAAGATTATTTGTCACTCAACCGCAAATAAAATTAGTTCATAACTTACGATAGAAAAATAAATAAAAGAAATTCAGTCGTCAAATACATCCTCATGATAAAATAGTAAACAAGAAAGCAAGAACAGAGTAAGAATGACTAATTTTTTGATTGATCTCTACAAGTTCTCCTCTTATGCAACCCTAAATCTTACTCTTGAATTCTACTTTTCTCTTGTTTCTTTTTGGTTTTTTTCTTTTGGTTGACGGGCCCCCACTTTCCTTATGTGCGTGCTTCTTTTATAGTTGAAAATTAAGACAACCAGAAGTCTAGAGTGCGTATCTTCCAGATTTAGAAACTTCATATCGCAATCTTCTAAATATCTCGCGTGAAATCTTCTTTGTCAATACTCCAAGATTACTACAGCAACGGTTAATACGACAACGACTATAGTATCTGTACTATTTCAGACTTATTTCAATTCTTTTGTAGCCAATTTTGTTCTTAATTTTTGTAAGCCTATCACAACAGTATTCCTTCCTTGAAAACTAAGCTTCTGATTACTTATAATTAAGCATATGATCTAAGCACACAAATTATTCTAAAAAGCACAATTTATTAAAAATAAACTAGAGTAGATATTCATGCAAAATATAACTAAAATGCAATGAAAACATGTCATTTACTCTCTAAGTGATCTAGATTTAAGTCTAAAAGTGGCATGATAACTCTCATTTCATAAAGTTATCAAACATCTACCATCTTATCACTGTTATAAATTGACTAATTCAATTATTTACCATAAGACCACTCTTGATGACACAAACTTATGGCATTAAAAGCATGGTCATTCAAACTACAAGTTACCTACTGAAACTATGAAAACAGGTTTAGTCAAAGGAGTTACAATGCTCATAAAAAAACAACCTGGAGTATGTGGTTTATGTCAATCTATCAAACAACAATGGGCATCACATAAAGCCATTTAAGATAGAACAATATCTAAGGTACTTCAACTAATTCATATGAACCTTATAGGATCAAGCAAGTTAAAATTATAGTTGGAAAAATGTATGTTTTTATGCAGGACCTTTCAGGAAATGGCTTAAGTGATGTTAAACTCGAAGAAACTTTCAAAAAGATTATAGGCTGAAGATCTTGACACTGTTTGCTACACTATTAATCGTGCTTATATTCATCTAGGTACTAAGAAAACTCCTTATGAGTTATGGAAAGGTAAGAAACCTAATCTAGATCACATTTATATTTTTGGAAGTATGTGCTTTATATTGAATGATCGTGAGCATTCTAGTAAATTTGATTCAAAAAGTTATGAAGGTGTTTTTCTTGGTTATTCTAATAATAGTAAAGCATGTTGTGTTTATAATATGGGAACTTATAGTACTATTAAATCTACCAATGTAGTTATTGATGATCATTGAGATTTTTCAAATTAGTTTATTAAGGAAGAAATAACCAATCTTCTAGAAACAGTAAAAGTTGTTATAGTTGCTCCCATAGATTGAATCATTGAGAAAGGTCAATCTAAAAAGGAAAAAACCAATTGTAGAAGACGTAACTAAGAAAACTCTAAAAACTTCAGAAAATGAGAAGGAGAAAGTTTAAAGCTTCAAGAAGCCATAAACTTACATGATGTAATCATAAAGGAACCATCATCAAGAGTTAAAAAAATCATTCGTCTCATCTTATTTTAGGTAATCTTAATGAACAAATGGTTATAAGAAAAAGTTACAAAAATATGGGAAGTTTTACTTGCTTTACATCTTTGATTGAACCTAAGAATGTTAAAAAAGCCTTACTTGATGAATTTTGGGTTAAAGCTATGCAAGAAGAGTTAGAATAATCTGAACAAAATGATGTATAGATGCTAGTACCTAGACCTAATCATATTAATTTTATAAGAACCAAATGGATTTTTTAGAACAAAACTGATGAATTTGGCAATATAATGAGAAATAAAGCTAAGTTGTTTGCACAAGGTCACATGCAAATAAAAGGTGTTGATTTTGAAGAAACCTCTGCATTAGTTGCTAAGCTAGAGTCCATTCATTTGCTTTTGTAGTTGCTTGTTTGACAGGCTTTAATTTATTTCAAATGAATGTCAAATGTGCCTTTTTAAATGGTATCTTAAATGAAAAATCCAATGTTGAACGCCCTAAAGGTTTTGACGACCTCTATGTCAAAAACTATGCTTTTAAATTAAAAGAGGCTTTGTATAGTTTAAAGTAAGCTCCTTGAGCTTGGCATGAAAGGTTGACTAAATTTTTGCTTGAAAATAACTATAAGCAAAGGGGAGCAACATTATTTGCTAAAATACTGAATCTAGGGATTTTAGTTGTTCAAATCTATGTTGATGATATCATGTTTTGTTTTACTTTTTCTTATCATGTGCAAGAATTTGTGACTCAAATAAAAAAAGAGTTTGAGATGAGCATGGTGGGAGAATTGACTTATTTTTTAAGTTTGCAAATGAAATAAATGGAGAATAAAATTTTTGTCAGTCAAAGTAAGTATGCCAAGAACTTACTTAAGAGGTTTAGCTTAGACTCAGTAAAATACATGAGAACTCCTATAGGTACTAATACGAAGTTGACTATTGATGATAGAAGTTCTAGTGTTAATCTTAGTCTTTACATAAGTATGATTAGTAGCTTACTTTATTTGACTTCAAGTAGACCTGACATACATTTCAGTGTTTGGTGTATATGTTAGGCACCAAGCAAATTCAAAGGAGTCACACTTAATAGTTGTTAAACGAATCATTCGTTTTGTTAGTGGGACAGTCAATGATGATACTTGGTCCACTAATAACACTACTTCAAGTCTTACAGGATATAGTGACACATACTAGGCTAGCAATGCTTATGATACAAAAAGTACCACTCAGAGGATATTTTTATCTTAGAAACAATGTAATGTTGTGGCATAACAAGAAACAGAATTCAATTTCTCTCTGCAAGGCCAAAGCTGAATACACAACTAGAAAAATGGTCTTTACTAACATTAAAATAGTGCCAGTAATTACTTTCAGTGACCTTTTTCATTTGTTTCAGTAATCTGGCAGTCAGAAAAATAATGACACTTGTTTGTGGTGTCACGAATATCTTGTTGGTGATTACTATTACTATAGTATCACCAATATTATGACACCATAATGTTAGTAGTTGTTGATATTGTATTAGTGTCTATGAGTATTATTACCATGGTATCACTATTTAATTTATTTGAAAAAATAAAAATTTGAATTGGGTCATTGCCTAATAATTTATTGATAAAATTAAAAGGTACCACAAAATAACTCAACAAAACTTGATTTGTATTACAAAATCTTTCATTTCATATTTAAATATTATTAGTATATATTACAAATTTCAAATGCTTCAATAAACAGTATATGAGATATCCTACTCTCATTACTGAATAATCTAAATTAAATACATAAAAATTTCTACATCCAATCAAATGCCTACTAATTGCGGCTAAATTTAACAAATCTAGAAATTAAATTGAGAACAATAATTACCTTTCACTCTTTCAACATAAGTAATGCAATTGTGTTATCTTATTAGCAGCTGTTCTGGATAGGTTAAGATATAAGTGAAGTTGAGAAAGAAACACTTCAAGTACATTCATATAATCCAGATATGAATACATGGAAAAGAAAAAAAAAATTGGCTGCCAATTTCATTGCAACACTAACTAACAAACAATAGAAAACAATGGTTAATGGAAATAAATTTATTTTGTTCCAAAGAAAAAAAAAATTCAAAAGCTATTTACAAATAACCTTAGTTCTTTCAAAGGAAAATTATAGAGAAACTGGATTAATTTACGCTTTAGTTTATTGGGTCATTAAAAATTAGAAATAAGACTAATTTAATTAATTATTTTGTAAATGTTATGTCAGATTTAATTAATTAATTACCAAAAAAAATTAATGGTAGTGAAATCATCAGCAAAAGAACAAGCTAAATACCTTATGAATTGCATAAGTGCCCCAATCTCTCTCATAAGTTCACCAAGTTCTAAACTTATACTTAGGAAAACCATAGGAGTCTACGAGGCTACAACTTGGTATTAAAGAAACTCACAAGATATAGTAACCTGATTAGGTAGCCCTAAAGAGGTGTAACTATGATCACTTTCATTGTAAACCGAAAGTCTTAACTACATAATCGAATCATTGGGGTTATATGAAAATAACATCAAGAGTTGACAATCAAGACCTAGAATATCTCAGCCCACTAGCATTTATAGTTCACTTCTAGAAACATAAGACCAGTTAAGTTCCAACTTCCATGGATATACAACCAAAACCTATTTTACCCTAACTTTTTGGGAGTTTATAAAGAATAAAAGAAAATAAGGCAATATACATAAAATACACCTTTCCGTTGAACCAAAACATAGTAGCCCATCTTTACTAATAAAGAATAAAACATGTGAAAGCTTACCTTTTTTACAACTTAGATGAAGGATGTGATATTGTCTGAGCGAAATCCCTTTGGAAAGAAAAATCATTTCTTCAGATAAGGTAAATCCATCCAATTTCATATGATTTCACATGCCAGATATGCAACATTGATGGACGGTAAAATGCATACAATAGTTGGTCATTCTAATCAACCCAGTTGGCAACATCAAGGCGACCAACAGTAAAAAAGCACGGTCTGGGCAGTCCTAGATTTCTTTTATCCTGTAAACACAAGCAATATACCAAATAAAAGTTAAAAATATAACAATTGTGTACAATTTAAATATGAAATCACCACTGATTTAAATTCACTTTCATCTTTAAAAAAAGTTTTGTTTCTTTCCCTCTATTTATCATAAATGGATGGTAATTTAAAAGTAGAATATAAAAAATCCTATTGACACCTTTGAAGTCAATTGTAAGAGTTGTTGAAGCCTTGGAGGCTTGCATAGTAAAATCCTCAAGCCCGATGAGCTTAAAAGCGTGGACGTAGGCAAGGTTGGTCAAACCACATAAAAATCACGTTTTTGCTCTCTCTTACCCTATCTCTTTATTATTCATTGCACATTAATTTCTTTATTTTTGAATTTGGTTAATTTATTTTATTTGTATTAAGTTTTAATTGCTAAATTTATTTAAAACCTAATTCACCCCTCTCTTGGGTAGCCTAGTTAGCATTTCAACATCAACAATACCGTTTAATTTCTTAGCCATTGCAATCACAAATCGAGAGGCATGATTAGTTCTTGAAACCACAAGCATAAAGGCCGAATTCAAGAGAACAAACGCATTTGGAAGTTTTTTGAAAGCCAATGGTGGTAATAAAGGTGGTGCCGTAGATTTCAACCATTGATTTGAAGTTGATGATACAAATTTTCTATGCCGAGAAATGAAAAACCCTAAAATTAGTTGAATATAATTTTAATGAATTTTAAAAAAAATTAAAAGAGGAAAAGAGAAACTACCGAGTAGGAGGAGAAGGCTGATGTGTAGAAATTTGTGGTTATTCATTATGGTTTTGTGACTATTCATATTTTTGCTCTCATCCCTCGGCCTCTAATATGTCATTGTCTAAGGACGAAGCAGAGTCCACCAAAGACATCTCTCTCTGTGTCTTTGTCCTATCTCATAAAAAATTAATTGGCATGATATCTTACAAAATAATACTAGAGAAGTTTTATTTTCTCTCAATTTTAATTTTCAGAGATTTTACGAGAAAGGTGGCGTTAGAATTAGAATTAGAAGTTTGGAGAAGTTTAGGCTTAGGTTTAAATTGCAATTGATATATTTTGATATTTTTTTATGACTGTAATAATAAAAAAGTAAAAAATTTTAGGCTTAGTGGTTTACTGTTGAATGGTAAACGTTCGAAGTTTGGAGATCCCAGTTTGAGTTGGTGCCAAAAAAAAATAATAATTTATTTTTGCTATTGATACCTTAGCATCAATGATCTCTGATGTTTAATATACTGACATTATAGTATCATTAATCTATGATACTTATCTGTTAAACAAGGAAAATCACCTAAATGTATTTAACTACTGATGTTTTCAATAAAGTATCACAAGGTAAGTGTCAATTCTTGATTATTAACTCTACAACTATGAATGTTAATGTGTAAGTGTACACAACAAGTAATGATGAACATTCAGATCATCTCCATAGGGATTGAAGTTACAAGACTTATTACCATAACCTTAACAATGTAGTTTTATTCTAATTGAAACAAAGCAATTTATAAACCTAATGAATTAAATAACTGAATGACGATAAATAAAATGTGATAAAGAAAATTATCAAATCAAACACAAGGATAAAATCAATAGGAATAGAATAGTTGAGTAAATAAACTCTCTCAATCGCATTGACTTGTTACTCGATTATAAAGCTGTTGCTACAGCATTTACTACAATATTGGGTAGAATCACTTATGTATCATTCGCTGTCACCTATTGGATATCTTATATTTACTGTAACCTAACAGTGGCCAATTATTATGCCAACATTAAATATAGCATTACTGTTCTAAGTTCCATTTACCCTACAAAGTGAATCCCTATGTCTAGTTCTTCACTAGTTTTAGATCAAGGCCATTTTTAATTGAGATTTACCCAACTTGGGAAACCTAATCTAAAACAAAGTATTATCTTAATCGGTTCCACTAAATTAGACTTTTTTTAGGCTCTTTCTTAGCTAGTATCCACTAAATAGTTGGTCAGCCGAAATAGGAAATTAAAACAAGTACAACTAAGACAAAATGTTATAAAGACGACCGAGCAACACACTTATATTAGTCAAACATCCATTGAGATTGCTTATCACTCAACTACAATTGAATTTAGTTCATGATTTGTAAATAAATAGTAAATAAAAAAGGTTCAGCCATCAAATACAATCCCATAAATAGATAGAAAGACAAGAAAATAAAAGAAAGAGAGGAAGTCCGCTTAATCTTATAATAACTCCTTCTTGCTAACTGTAATCCTCTATTGCAGCCTGTAAATCTTTCTTCTTTTAAGTTTTTCTTTTATTTTTCTTTATGTTTTCCTTAAGTGACAGCTTTCCCTCTTTTTTATGAGTGTGCTCCCTTTTATAAAATGAAAATAGGGCAACTAAAATTGTATAGCGCGCACTCTCTATTTTTGAAAACTCTAGATTGCAATCTTTTAATTATTTCATGTAAAAACTTCTCTATCAATGCTCTAGGATTGCTACAGTAATGGCTACAGCATCAACACTGTTTCATATTTGTTTCAATTCTTCTGCAGCCTAATTCTTTCATTGTTTCTGCCAATCTATTACAGCAACATTCCTCCCCTAAAAGTTGAGCTTTCAGTCACCTATAATTAAGCACATAATTTCAGTACCAATTAATCTCAAACAACTCAAATTATTAGAAAATTAAACAAGAATGGATGTTCATGCAAAATGCAACTAAAATACAATAAAAACACATCATTTACTCTCTAAGTAATCTTGATTTAAGCTTAGAAGTGCTATGATAACTGTCATTTCATAGAGTCATCATTAGTAAAGGCCATTTTTCTTATCGTGATATATTGCAACTAGAAGTTGTTGCATCGACTGACTTTGGATGAAACAAATGCTTGCGGATTATGATATGTTTCAAGATACTTTGACTACATTTTTTGAAAACACTAGTGCTATCGATATTTTCAAAAATCTTGTTTAACATTCTAGGACTAAGCATATTGATATTCACCATCATTTTATTAGGAATTTAATTGAGAGCAAGACCGTGTCCGTATAACACCTTGATACTAAAAAACAGCTTGCAAATATCTGTACAAAAGCTCTAAATTTTAAACGATTTGATTGTTTAAAGAGAGCTTCAAGCGTGTGTTCTATGTAAGTCAAAATGCTTTTACATTTAAATTTAAGTCACACATTTCTGCATTAGATACAGGGCATGCATTTATGTGTTTTAATTTTAAGTCTTTGTTTTTGTGTTTTTTTTTATGAACAATCAATAAGTTCTTAGATTGATAAATGACAAGCAACTTTTTTTTATGTTTTTAAAGACTTAAGCCTTGAACAAGTTTTGATTAGAGTTACTTAGCCTTTCATTAAAAGCACATGAATGGCAATTCAGTCTTTACATTGACTCAAGCTTTTGATATTGACATGGCCTTTATTGAGAATATTTAACTTGAGTTATGACTATTTTCCTTGATTCTTATCTTATCGTAAGACTTCTAATATGTATGGACATTATGGTTAGAAATAACTACCTATAACTTTTAAAAGTGAAGCTATCCTTAAGTAATATAAGTCTATATATTACAAATATAACAGAGGACGAACTATCAAGAGAAGAAGGCTCCCTTAAAAGGTAGAGTGAAAGCTCCCGATCAGACACTTTTGAATTATCAAAAACTAGTGCTATAAAAATGCTAGTAAAGTTTCACTTCACACACATGTCTCATCATATTTGAAATGGTCAAAATTAGAGATAAAGCTGATAAGGTTATTTTAATCAACTCTATGTTTTATATTTAAGACTTTGACTATGAATATTGATGAATTTTTGGAAGAAAAGGTTTTGATTGAATGGCTCACACGCGCGTGCACACACACACAAAAGCTTAAATTTCTCTAATGTTTACTTATTTGAGGAAATTAGGGTCATCATTTTGTGGATTAATGCTTGTTGTGTAAAATTCCCTAATACTTTGATTTTTCACTTGTCCAAGTTTGTTATTAATGTAAAAATTTTAAAAATAAAAATCATGATGCATGTGCATTATCATGTTCTTACATATTAGCATGAATTTAAGGTTTAAGAGTTACACATTTTTTAAGCAAATCCCTAATGTTGTTTTCTAAAGCGCATTAAGTCGTTTTTCCCCATCAAAACTGAATGGGTTGCATATTTTTTGTCATAACTTTATCTACATAACTCTAATTCAGTTCTATGAAATTTTGTGAAAAGCTTATTAAAAAAGCTTTCCAATAGTATATTGGTTGCATTTAGTTCCATCCCATTCGATCCCAATTTAATTTTGAAATTCACTTATCTGTACTGTATTTTTGTTTAAAAAATTATCTTGCATTTCATTTAGTTTTTGCATTTTACTTAATATTCCCAACATATTTGAGTTAGAGTATGCTTTCTTATTTTCGTCTATGTGATTTAGGATTGATACTGTCTTAAATTTGATAAAAATCTTCTTTCGCAATCTTTTCCTTATGAAAGTAGGATTTTCAATCTTCTTTGAACTAGGCTAATGCATCTATTTATTGAAGCCTCTAGGCTCATTACTTTTCACTCAATTTTCTTGGCTTCCTCTTCATAATTTCGGCTGCTCCAGATTTTCCCTTTCATAACCTTTTGGAAAAAAAAAGGCAGATTCAGTCTTCTCGTCTTTAATTGGATGGTGCAATACATTATAGGGAGTAGTATTTCCATTCTAGAGAGAGATTTTATATTTGTTAAAGAAGTTTTTTATCTTAAGATTTCTAGTTCTTTGGGGGAGTTTATTTTTTTATCAATCTTGATTTAATGCTTAATGTTGCCTTGAAATTTATTGATCAATAAAATAAGTATTTTATGTAATTCTTGCCTTGGTTTATTTGATGAACTAACTTGCCAATTACCAATTATTTAGGTTAGTTCTTTGTCGTCATTTGTGCTTGTTTCAAATTCATATTTTAGCACCAAGATTTCATTGAAGACTTGTGTAGGATTACTTTTGACATAAGGATGCCAAAAGGGGATATTGTTAAGCCCTTTTATATATATATGTATATATAGAGAGAGAGAGAGAGAGTTGGCATCTTCTAGCAGATCTAGTTAAATTGAAATTTTATTTATTGAATATCTTGTAATAGGCTTTAATTTATTAAATCCCTAATTTAGCAAAATTTCAGTTTATTAGGAATATTCATTTCCTAGTTTAATTCGATGTCTAATTTAGCAAGTCAATTAATAACAGGATTCTATAATTGATGCATACAATTTGTTTAGAACAAGAAATTGGTTCAAATAGAAAGTTTCCTAAATACTCTAAATATTTCTTAGGAGACAAGCAAGACAAGAATATCAGTTTATAATAATTATAAGAGGTATTTCACAATTGAAGTTGCACAACAAAGAGCATAAAACATAGAAACAAAATTTAGCTTTCTCCCTAGAGAATCAAGATTTGGGTTTTAAGTTAATCCAAACCAAACCATAAAAATTTGGATCCAACCCAAACCAACCCAAATACTTTCAACCCAACCCAAACCAACCCATTTGGGTTTGGTTTTAATTTTATAATGAAAATATTTTTTATTCTGATAAATTTACTTATATCAAAGTTACTATAATTATTAAATTAATATTAAAATATGAAAAAATATAGTGTATAAAATATTATAAATAATAGATTTCACAATAACTTCGTCCTTAAATGCTAACCATATTACAACACAAATTCTAACAATGTCAGTACAAATCAAAAGAAGATAAGACATCGTAACTTCAGTATCAATGAAATCCATCATAATCATTCCCATCCGCAGTACTTTAATCAAAAGATTTTATGATCAACTGACTCTGCTCCTTCACCAACAAATGAATAACCAAAAAAAAATTATAATGTTGAATAGTTATAAAGATGAGTAAATTTAAAAAAGAAAATTCATACCAAAATCGTAAGAATAATAGCAATTCAAAGCCATTGCCTTTGTTGTTGCAATTAATTCGAACTCTACATTAAATAAAAATAAATTAATGAAAAAAAGACTAGTGATAAACAAATATATAATTTTTTTCACTTGATATGATAAACAATTACCTAACATCATGGCTTCATAAAACTCAAGCTCGTCCATCTGTTGTTCATATTGTAATGGAACAAAAGTGTTACGTAACCAAATTGGTGAGCATATCAAAGCTTCACCATCTTTGGACGTAAAGAACTACGAAATTAATCAATGGTGCATCTTCTAATACTAAACATAGATTCTGAAGCTACTGTAGATATTGAAATTGCAAACACATCCTTTGCAATGTGTGAAAGAATTTGATATTTTATTGAGTTCATTTTTCACCATGCCAAAATCTCAGAGTCATCATCATCAACATGTTCACATGGCTCCAATGAGTACCTCAATACTTCATTTTTCATCTCAACACAATCATCTTTTCCTATTCTTTGTTTAAACTTTGCAACACTTGAAAGTTTAGAAAACCCCATTTTTTATCAAATTTCTTATTATTAACAATTGACGACTTACAACACTACTAGATGATCCACAACTACCAATCTTAGTGTCAAGATCTTTATAGTAATCATAAAAACGTATTAAAAGATTTTTCACCTCTTCAGATTTCTTCCCAACCTCATCAATAACAAAAATGTCTTCAAAGAAAAATGTCACATATTTTAACTTTTAACGTGGATCAAGAATAACGGAAATGAGCAACAAATCAATTGAACCCCAATATTTGTCATATTTATTTTTCATACTTGCTGCCATTTTAGATAAGACAAGATTACCACCACTTTCAATTAGTGATGTCAAATCGGAATGAATTAAGCACATTTCATGAAAATATAAGTTTGAGGTCACGTACATTGAACCAATAAATTTCAAAGTTATATCATGAAATGACTTCAAAAACAACACAAAAACATTAGCATTTTCCCAATCATCACTATTAAGAAGCCCTCCATCCTCCTTGAAATATGAAACATAATGTCGATCATCATCCTCCATTCTCTTAAAAACCTTTTGAAATTTTAAAGCACTCTCCAACATTAAGTAGGTGGAATTCCACCTAGTGGACACATCTTTAACGACAAGGCCATTACCTTCAATTCTTTTATGCTCCACATATATTTTTAACTTTTTTAACCTTGCGGGAGAGGACTTTACGTATTTGGTAGCATTATGAATTCTAGAAATTGACACATGCAAGTCTTTCAACCCTTCATTCACAATTAAATTCAAAATATGTGCATAACATCTTAAATGTAAAAGGTCACCATCTAGCACAAGGTCATTCTCACTCCAATTATTCAATTTCTTTTTGACATAATTGATAGCTAACTCATTTAAACTAGCATTATCAATAGTAATGGTAAATACCCTTTCTATGCCCCACTCAAATAATCAAGACTCAATTACCTTTTCAATTGTCTCCCTTTACAAAATCAGTCTCGCAAAACTTAAAAATTCTCTTATGCAATTTCTATTCACTATTAATAAAATGGGCTGTAATCACCATATAGTAATAATTTTGTATAAAAGTCCATGCATCTGTGACTATACAATCCCTTTGCTTATTTGAAACAAAAAAGTTTCTAAATTTTTGCCTTTCATCCTAAAAAAGTTTGTGCACATCTCTGGCAAGGGTTCTCTTCGACGGTAGATCAAAGTTTGGTTCCAATTGCTTACTTTATTGTTGAAAGCCCTCTTTCTTCAGAAAACTAAAGAGTAATTCATCAATAATAATTAACCTTGTAAGGGCTTTTCTACATACTTCTTTATCAAAGACATGAAACTTAGATTCATCTTTCATTTCATGTGAAGTTTTCATCCTCAAATGTGCTCAAATAATCAAGACAACGTAACAAACGATTCCTTAATGTACTAATCCCAATTTTAATCCCATGTTTATTCTTACAAGCATAATCATTACCACAATAATTACACTTGCATTTATTACTTGGATCAGATTTAGTGAAATGGTCTCATATTTTCGATCACTCTAATGACTTTTTCCTCTTGTTTTGTGTAGTTGCCGAAGTGTCTAAAGAATAAGTACCATGAAAACTTGAGTTCTCATCCGTCTAAAATTAATTGAAAAAAAATCATGTAACTTTAAGCCAATTCAGCAAAAAAATTTCACCTAATATAAGAAATAACAACAACTATGACAGTAATTGAAAGCTTTAAGTTTCCAACTAAAACGTAAACATCATGCAAATTACATTGTATATTTTGTAGTCTCATGATTTCATTTTCCAAATTGTTACAATAATATTTAAATACATAAAAATAATTGATCTAAGCTATTGCTAAGCCAACATCAATAGCTTACTTTTAACAATTTTCACAAGCTTAAAGGAAAATTGTACTGTCCAAGATGAAAGAATTACATAACCAAAGTATGGACCTAAGTAATAAATATAATAAGAAACTACAAGAACCCAAGTAAATATAATTAAAAGATTGCAAGGACCCCAGTAACTTTATCCAAAAATATTGATTACTAAATTAATTACTGCATTTATGTATAAAAAGTAAAAGTCTATATACTCTCTGAAGGATATTGGCAATTTATATTAAAATGCAGTAATCAATTCAATAATCACTTTTTTCGAACAAAGAGAACAAGTTTATGACTTTATATAATTGCCATAATAATAGAAATTTGATATATATGTTTCAAGGATCATTAGCATTGGTGTCGGCTGTTAGACCAAAATTACTCAAAAAAGATATAACTTCAAATTTTCCTTTTAAAAGAAGTTTTTGCTCTGGCCTCCTACTTATTTGACTATAGAATAGTACTAAAAGAATTTTTTCTAGTAAAATTCTCCTTGAAGGAAAATAGAAGAAAACATGACTGTGTTAATAATTCAATTGACAAATTGTGTTAATAATTCATAGCAATTTCTTTTCCATTTTTCCAACTTGTTGCCATACAAATATATGCCAAATGCCAATGTTCCAAGTTCCCACATAGCTAGTTTCAGCGAAGGGATGAGAAGAATTGTACATACATCAATTACTTTGATGCTACAAATGCATTCTGCATGAGATCCAAACAAGTTACAAAAATAATAGCATAAAAACAACACAAACCTTAGATGATAATATTTTCCAGGAAGTTTTTCTCACAATTCTATAAATTGTACCTGCGTGGCTTCATCAGTTCATACATCACCAAATTTTCCAAATTTATTTTTTCAAAAATGATAATATTTAAAAAACATGGTGAGGAAATTTAGTTCATAAAAAATTAAAGTGTTTAGTTTCAACATATTCAAGTGTGATTTGTTTAATTTATTCCCATTCTCGTCACAACACTTCAATTACCAATTCAACTTGAATTCTAAAGGAAAAAAGGGTGTTTAGAAATCAAAATCAAAACCTTTCAAAAGAAACAATATTCCAATTAAATCACCAATCAAATAGCACTAAGTAATTAAATTAACTAATTCCAAGCATACCCATTAAGCAAATCACTAGAAAAAAAAAAATTGAAGGTTTTGAAACAAAACCTCACCTTGAATCAATAGAAATGTTGTAATCAAGTGGGGGCTTCAAGAATTGATGACAATCGAAAAGATCGAGGGATTAAACGATTTTGATGAACCGTATAGTGATGGATTTGAAAAAGCTCTAAAATATGTGTGTTGGACAAGAGATGTCAAAAATGGTGAAAAATTGGATTTGAATGCTAGAGTTTAGAATTGAAATTAATTTGTTTTCACTTATTTTTAATTTATTTTTCACTTACATGTCACTTTGAATTTGTTTGTGGCCCATGGGTAAACCATATCCAAAACCATTATGAAATGGTTTTTTATATAAAAATCAAATCAACCCATTTTCATGATTTACCAACTCAAATCATTTTATTTGGTTTGGGTTTGGGTAAACCCATGGGTTGTGGTTTATGCCCACCCTTAACTACTATTAACAATAACTATGAACAGTACCATTAACAATAACTATGAACAATAATTGAAAAATATTTTAAAAAATTAATGCAGTTGATTAAGTTCTGCTTAATATAATTTGGTTAATTATATTGAGATTTTCTCAAGCTTCACTCTATTAAGGAATTTAATTAATTAGTTGTATGGTTTCAAAATTGCCTACATCTATTTGTAATAGATACAAATTCCTTTCAATTGATTTTAGAGAAGGACACTAATTGTTTATTTGGTAAGAATCTTGGACTCATCCATCTATTGGAAGCAAAAGATGGAAATTTATCTAACAACTATTGATGAAACAAATTTTGGAAATTTTGTAAGATCCAACCTTCTTAAAATCCCAATTAACACTACTAGTGCAAAATATTAATTTTTGATTGAAAAATTTTTTATTGAAAATCCATTGTTAAGAGTTTCGCATTAATAATGTTTTTGTTAAAGAAAAATCTAACACCAAATGTTGTGATTTATTATCTCATTATTAATTAAATGTCTTTGGTTAAAAAAAAAAAAACGGCAACTGCAGAGTGTT
>JASUUG010000100.1:0-36307 GCA_030449905.1 Luvunga scandens | reverse complement strand
ACTCTACAAGCAGAAAGTGAGGTTATTTTTCCCGAAATAATTTGAACAGACTCAAATTTGTTGATACAAATTTTAATAAATTCTAAATTATGCTATCACTGTATGAATTTGAAGTCTCGATATCTTTGTTATAATTCAATAAATTATACTTATATATATTAGTGAAGTAATATCCTCACTTTTAGAACAACTATCAAAGTAAAACATATTTTCTTTCTAGCCAACATATACATTACCTTTTACTTTCTTCTCCTTGATCTTTATTTTTATTTGCACACTTTTAAATAGGTGAACATTTTCTTTCCCCCTCAGAAACTAATAGGTGAGTACCTTTAACTACCTTCTGATCAACGGGACACTGAATGACCCACTCGAATAACGGTTACGTTTATGGGTACTAGCATTATTAAGATAAGTAACATTTGGAATTAATGAACCTATAAAAGTGTCGTCACACATCATAATCAATATCTACTTAGCTTCTTCGGTTTGGGTACTAAAAGCGTCGTGGGCCTAACTTTTAGACACCAATATTACTGACACATGGCAGCATAATGAGATGGCAATAATGATGATCATTGATTGTGATAGTGTGCTGATGATCAAGTTGCTCTTATTGATCCAGTTAGCCAGGTTGGCATTTGGTGGTATCACAATGACAATCAGAAAATGATAAAAATCTGTACTTAATGACAATTTTTTTTTTCACAGACGCGAAATAACAGGTGTGTAATTTCACGCCTGGAAAAGCATTGCCTGGGATTATATGATCTTTGCTAATTGACTGTTAACAATATGATGTGTAAAGCATTTTTATTTTATATTTAGAGTCATGTATTTGACATTAACAATTTACCTCTGGCTCAAACGTTTACGTCAAATGAACTTAACTAAAACTTTTAAGAAAAAAAAAAGGGAAAGAAGATTGATTCACAACAATATTCTATTGTTTTCCAAAGATCTTAATTAGTTGGAATTTTATAAAATATGAATGTTGGCATCCAAGAAACATTAAATTAGATCTATAATCTCATGATTTGTAGTTGGGTTTATATCGTGCTCGTTTCACGTATTGACTTTTATGCTATTTAATAGCTTAAGTCCAGTGTCGTAAATTTTATTTCATTAAAAGTGAGGATCTTTCACTTTAGCAACAATTGAATGTTGAACCTTAGATTCCATGAATTAAATGTACCATTAGAAGCTCTTAATTAAATATTTTCTATAGTTTGAGATATAAAACTTTTACACCTATTTGATATTTTGATATTGCAACTTTCAAGTTATTACACACAAATTATATGGCCAAAATATTGTTATATTTAAAATTTTTGTATGGTTTTCAGGTTTTCACCAAAACTAGCGAGCAGCTCAGCTTTATTTTATTCTATAATCTTTTTTTTTTAAAAAATAATTTGCTAACGGGCTTCGACAGGCGACGTCAAAGATGTTCCATTTCAAGGCTTGCACGTGAGAAGCAATCAAGAACCAAATTGGGCTTTGACATTTGGATATAGTTACAAAAGCTAAATTATCAAATATAATTTGATTATCAATCTAAATAAGTATCAAAACCAATGCTATGAATCCTTCAAAAGTCAAGTGAATCAAAGTGGCAGTTCAAAAGCACACTGAAGAGTGTAACATGTCCCCCTATCTCATGAAGTCGATTGCAAAAGAGTTTATCATAAACCAAAACCATTGAGGAAATTCATATTTTCTGAGGTAGCTGCCAACCAAAACTTGTGGGGTTAATCAAAATCAAAGTTCAAAGACACCTGTTTTAGCCTTGATTATGTGGAAGTAGGGTCCTGTCTGGTATTGAGATGTTGTAATTACAGTAAAAAAAAAAAGAAACTACTATAATGAAATAAAACTTAATAGTGTGTAGTAAGTATAGCTTTTGAATAATACTATTTATTAATAAAATTAATAAAGATATTATCAGTTTTTCATTATAAGGTGTGCAATCAAATTAAATTATTTTCTAAACATAGTAAGTAGTGTTTATTAAATACTTTAATATTTTATTTTTTATGTTATAACTGCCCAACCTAAATATCAAACGGGATTTAAAACTTTTCATTAATTATTTTTTTTAAGTTAGTCTACATTCGAATTGAAAACACGTAAAACTTATGTTATAGGAATCCTTCTAAAGTCAAGTGAATAAAAGTGGCAGTTGAAAAGCTCACTGAAAAGTGTAACAAGTAACATGACTATCCGTCTGATGAAATCGTTTGCAAACGAGTTTTTCATAAACCAAAACCATAGTGGAAATTCTTATTTTTTGAGGGAGCTGCCAACCAAAACTTGTGAGTCAATCGTAATTAAGGACACCTATTTCAGCTGTGATTATGTGGAAGCAATACCTTCTTTAGTATTAAGGTGCTGTAGCTGTAGTAAAAAAAAAAAAACTGTAATTATGGAATAGAATTTAATAGTTTGTAGTAAGTAAAGCTTTTTAATAATAATATGTATTGGTAGAATTAATAAAAATACTATAAGTTTTTCATCAAAATGTGTGTAATCAAATTCAATTAAGTTTTAAATCATAGTAGTTATTATTTAACAAATATTTTAGTACCTTATCTTTTAATCTAGAATTCCTCACTCTCAATACCAAATATGATTTAAAACTTTTCATTAATTAATTTTTTAAGTTAGTCTACATTCAGATTAAAATCACGAAAAACTTAAAAAATGTAAGGACTTGTGAGAATTATAGAAAAAACTTGTGATGTCTTCATACGATACAAAGCTTGTAAGGTTGCTTTTCACTTTCTGTATTACATTGACGAAAGAAGAAAAACTCATAGATATAGTGTTCTAATTATAGGGGATATTATGAAATACATGACGTTGGAGTTTCATTAATTCCATCATTGCAGCATGGCTTGCTGACATTATTATTCTGGAATATTATGATTATCTTCTAGAGTATCCATTATGAAAATTGCTAATATGTAATCTAGACTTGTCTACTTAGAGCGAAGACATCAATTACTTTCAAGAATGTATGTAACACAATGATTATTTGTATATATACAAGATTTGATGTTCCAGATCATAATAATTTTTATCATCATGTATTGAATCATCCATTCTTTAAATGAATCAATTTTATATTGTCGATGACGGTAATAAAGCTTTATTCTTTTGTTCTCTTGCCTTCTCGAGAGAGCTCTAAGAGATTTTAATCAATTCTTCTTTATCCACTATTAGTCAGTTTCTGGCAATATAATTACAGTACATCAAAAAAAGGCCAATGAAATGTGAAAAATAAGGATTAATGTGTCGGTTTAGGAAGATTACCGATCCCCTCCGGCTTGTGTTGGTTTAAAAAGTCACCATAATCATGCATAGACCGACCAACAGCGAAGCAATCAGATGACCTGTACAGCATATAGGAATATCAAATAGCAGCTGATATCAAAACACTTAAAGAATCCTTGAAAGGGCCCGTTAAATCCCCTGAAAACAGCACCACAAGCTGCCTCTGCCGGATTTCCTTGAGCAAGTCAATCTGTATTAATTTTAACCCAAGGAATTAAAGGAGGATACCAAAAAATAGAAACTACCTTCGGAGCATGTTGCAAAGGCTTCTTCATGCTTAATATGTCATAAATCGGAACCTAGCTAGCCAGGTGACCTAGACAATAAGAGTTCAATAAAATAATGTGTGAAGTAATGAGGACCTTTAGCTGAGACGAGGAAAGCACATGATTTTCAGAGCATAATAAATTCTGAGC
The DNA here is from genome assembly GCA_030449905.1 of Luvunga scandens. Classification (NCBI taxonomy): domain Eukaryota; kingdom Viridiplantae; phylum Streptophyta; class Magnoliopsida; order Sapindales; family Rutaceae; genus Luvunga; species Luvunga scandens. The sequence continues at coordinate 32,555 of JASUUG010000100.1, read as the reverse complement.
TTTCCACGAATAATAAAGCAGAAAGAAGCAAGCCATGTGCCAGAGGGAGGCTGTGTGATGTGAGAATCTATAGTTAAGAATTAGCTTCCGTAAACTCACAAGTTCTCTATTCATGGGAAAAGTGACTCCAAATAAAGAAGTGAGCCAACAAAGCTGTCGAAAGAACTTATAGAACAAAAATAATTGGGTAGCTGTTTCATCAGTTTGCAAGCAAAATAGGCAAGCTGAGAGGACAAGAAACCACATAAACGCAGCTGATCATCTGTTGAAACACTAATAGAAAACAACCTCCAGACAAACATAGAGTATTTTAGAGGAATAAAAAAGACCACAAGCAGTTATTCCAAAGACAAACTTGACGGTTGCAAAATAAAAATTGATAAGCTTCTGCCAAAGTAAGATCACCATCTACTAGGTGGTCCTATATCATCTTGTCTTTAGCAACAAATATGGGCATCTTTGATGAGATTGAGGATAACACTGTCACAAGCACATGGTATAAGGCATATTCAAATCCTATTTAAATTCCTGTGGGACCCATCATATGAGCTTGAGGACAAAAATTCAAAGAAGCGCTTAATGAGTTGATTTAAGCAACATTGGCTCAATCAAATTCGTAGATGTTGTTGAGATAAATAATCTTATAATATTGATTTTGATGATAACAAACCTTATATGTTCTTGATTAAAAATGTTAGTACTATTAATATGAAACAAAATCTTAAAGCCGTATTATATTTTTAGATATGTTTAAGAATCTGGATAACTGTTAACTTGAGTCAGAAAATTATTTTCTACAAAAAGTTATCAAAATACAGATTCTGTAAATTAACAGTGAACCATTTATTATAAACGGTGAACTGATAATTTACATAAAAGATTTAGTCTTTTTAATCATGAACCATTTACCAAAAATGGTTAGCTAGATTTGTTTTGTAGGATTTTGGAAATTTACGATGAACCGTTTATTATAAAACGGTGAATCAATAAGTTATAGAAAAGAAATATTTTCTAATGATGAACCATTTAGCAAGAACGGTTAGCTAAATTTATTTTGCAGGATTTTGGAAATAAATGGCACTCTGATAACTTTAAACGGTGAACCATTTATTTAAAAGCTAAACATAATGGTTATTTGGACAAGTCAAAACGGTCAACCGATAATAGTAAACAACAATCGATTTTTCCTAGAAAATCAACAATGACAAATTAAGCTTTCAACTCCGGTATAAAATGACTCTATCCAATTCAAATTTCAAGAGATCCAATAGTTATCATTGAGCTTGAAATTGAGTATGCAATCATCATTGAGCTTTAAACTTTTCTTTGTTTCATTGATTCACGCTTTGAGCTTTCATTGGCAACCATATACATTGTGTGCGAGATAATTTATTTGTAATCTTTATTTTTGAGTGATTATAAGCATTGGGATACACTTGGGTTAAGAGATTAGGGATAATCTTTTGTTGTAAAGGTCTATCGACACTTTGAAGTCAATTGTAAGAGTTGTTGAAGCCTTGGAGGCTCGCTTAGTGAAATCCCCAAACACGGTGAAGTTAAAGGTGTGGACGTAGGCACGGTTGGTCGAACCACGTAAAAATCGTGTGTTTGCTCTCTCATACCTTATCTCTTTATTATTCATTGCACATTCATTTGTTTATTTTTGAATTTAGTTAATTTATTTTATTTGCATTAACTTTTAGTTGTTAATTTTTTTTAAAACCCATTTCACCCCCCTCTTGGGTAGCCTAGTTAGCTTTTCATTTGGTATCAGAGCAAGGTTCGCTTGTTAAGACTTAACTGCTGAGTAAAAGATCCATGGTAACCTAAAATGATTCCAAATTTTTAGGGAAGGTTATTTCACAATTAGGCCACCGTTTTTTGATGGAAATGACTACCCATATTGGAAAACTAGAGTGCAAATTTATTTGTAAGCATTAGATTATGAAATATGGGAGGTTGCTTGTGATGGTCCATTTATACCTACCACTAAAAAGGAAGAAGGAGAAGTTATTTAGAAACCTTCACGTGAATGGAATGAGCTGGAAAAGAAAAAAGCTTCTCTAAACTCCAAAGCTGTGAATGCCTTATTTTGTGCCTTAGATAAGAAAGAGCTTCAAAGAGTTTCAAGTTGTTCTAATACTTATGAGATTTAGAAGAAACTTGAAATAGTTTATGAAGGAAAAAATTAGGTTAAAGAATCTAAAATTAGTAGATATACTAGGCAATACAAATTGTTTCAAATGAAACAAAATGAGAGTGTTTATTCCATGTATACTAGATTTACTGATATTGTAAACACTTTAGGAGCACTTGGTAAGACTTTTTTAAATAGCGAAAAGGTAAAGAAAATCATTAGGTCATTACCAAAGGAATGAAGACATAAGAGAATAGCCATTGATGAAGCCAAAGATTTAAATATTTTGTCTATTGATGATTTAATTGGCTCACTTATTTCTTATGAAGAGAATTTGACAGTCGAAAGAGCAGACGAAGATAAGATGAAGAAAACAGCGTTGCTTTGAAAGCATCAAAACCAAAAAGTAATGAGGAAAACAAATTTAAAGATGAAGAAATGGCTATGATAGCCAGAAAATTTAGGAAGTTTTTCAAGAAATCTGGTGAGAGAAGAAAGTTCAGAAACTTCAAGAACCAAAAGGAGAAGAAGGAAGCAATCATATGTTATGAATGCAAGAAACTTGGCTATATAAAATTAGAATGCCCTCTTCTCAACAAACTCAAGAAGAAAGGCATGGTGGCAACTTGGTATGATAATGATGAAGAATCAAGTGATGAAGAATAGTCGCAAGAAGTGTCAAACCTAGCACTTATGACAATAGGAAAAGATGAACTTGATGAGATAAATGATCTTTCAACTTATAATGAATTATATGATGCTTTTAAAGAATTGCATGGTGATATGATAAAAATTGGTAAGAAAAATGCATATTTCAAGAAGAAAATACTGGAACTTTTAAATGAAAACGATGCCTTGTAGAAATGCAATGATTACTAAATGAAAAGATCAAAGAACTAGAATTAAATAATGAAATATTGTATGATAGGATTGCATGCTTAAAAGGTAAACAAAGTACTTCATATAAGTATGATAAAACATGTTGATGACTTGATTAAAGAAAATGAAGAGCTAAAAAAGAAGAGTAATGAGCTCAATGAGATTATATTAAAATTCACACATGGTCAAAAGAACTTAGAAAAATTGCTCAACTTTAAAAATGTGCGTTTGATAAAGGAAGAATAAGGTATAAGCCTAACTCGAAGAAAAGAAATTACCAAAATTACTTTGTTAAGGTTACCTCCACTAGTAATCATAAAATTGTTTGTCATTACTGTAATGGAATTGGTCACATGATTGTAGATGTCCTATTAAGAGAAATGCATCTTATGGAATCAAATGTGTTTTGGTTCCAAAAAGAACCATTGCTAACTATCAAGGATCCAAAAAGGTTTTAGTACCTAAGATTTGAAATTTCCTCTGTAGGATTCGAAGAAGAAGAAAAGTAAATGGTATCTAGACAGTGGTTGTGCAAGGTATATGACTAGAAATTATACATAGTTCTCAATTTTTACCAAGATCGAAAATGGTGGAGATGTCTCCTTTGGAGACAACTTAAAGGGAAAGATTCTCAAAATTGTTCATGTCGGTACAGTTTCCTCAACTCTCATTGAAAATGCATGTTTCGTTGAAAATTTGAAACATAATTTGATTAGTATTAGTCAATTATGTGATAAGGGCTATAAAGTTGTTTTTAATAAAACTAGATTTGTTATTGAGAATACATGTCATAGCAAAGTTGTGTTTATTAGAAATAGATGTGGCAATGTTTATACCATAGACATAGAATGTGCATCTACTCATGATAAATATTTTTCCGCATTACACGATGATAGTTGGTTATGGAATAAAAGACTAGGTCATGCAAGCATGGATTTGATTTCAAAGATTTCCAAAAATGATTTAGTTAAAGGTCTTCTGAAGATTGGTTTTGAAAAGAATAAAATTTGCGAAACATGTCGATTTGGAAAACAAATCAAAATTTCTTTCGAAAAAAAATCAAAATTTTTTTCAAAAACAAAAATCATATTTCTAGTTCAAATCCACTTTAACTTCTTCACTTGGATTTGTTTGGACCTTCTAGATATGCTAGTCTAAGTGATAAATATTATGCATTTGTAATTATAGATGAATATTCTAGATATACATGGGTATTATTCTTAGCCAATAAGGATGATGCCTTTGATGCATTTAAAGTTTTTTGTAAAGGGTTCAAAATGAAAAAAGGCTATTCTATTTTATGCATTAGAAGCGATCATGGTGGAGAATTTGAAAATCATGCATTTGAGAGTTTTTGTAATGATTTTGGTATCAAACATCAATTTTCATCACTTAGGACTCCACAACAAAATGGTATTGTTGAAAGAAAGAATAGGTCTATTGAAGAGATGGCTAGGACCATGTTGAATGAGAATGCATTACCAAAATACTTTTAAGCCGAAGCCATTAATATTGCATGCTATGTCTTGAATCGTGTTTTGATTTGATTGTTTCTTAATAAAACTCCTTATGAGCTATGGAAAGATAAAAAACCCAACATTGGTTATTTCAAAATTTTTAGATGTAAATGCTTGATATTGAATACTAAAGACAATCTTAGTAAATTTGATCTAAAATCTAATGTTAGTGTCTTTCTTGGATATTCAAACATTAGCAAACCTTATAAATTGCACAATAAAAGAATCTTGGTTGTTGAAGAATCCATGCATGTTACATTTGATGAATTTAACCCCTCCTCTATAGAGAAAGTTTTTATTGATAAGAATGTAGGTGAAGAAGTACAACAAGAAAAACCTTTAAACGCCAAACAAGATGCTTTACCATGTGAGAATCAAGAGGAACAACAAGAAGAATAAACTAATATGGAGTAAAATAAAGGTAATTTTTAAACACTCCACAAAGAGTAGAGGTATGTTTCTTCTCACCCTAAAGACTTAATTTTAGGTGATCTCTCATGAAGTGTAACCACTAGATCATCACTTAGGCACACATGTGCAAATACTGCATTCATATCTCAAATTGAACCAAAATCCTTTTGAGATGTAGAAAACGCGATGAATCTTGGATTATAGCAATGTAAGAAAAGTTAAATCAATTTGAGAGAAACAATATATGGAAATTAGTTCCTAAACCAAAACATTAATCCATCATAGGTATTAAATGGGGTTTAAGGAATAAGATTGATGAATCCGGTGTGGTTGTAAGGAATAAAGCTAGATTAGTAGCTCTAGGTTACAACCAAGAGGAAGAAATTGATTTTGATGAAACTTTTGCACTTGTAGCTAAATTAGAATCCATTAGGATGCTCTTAGTATTTGCATGCCATAAAAATTTTATTTTGTATCAAATGGAAGTCAAAAGTGCATTTCTAAATGGTTACATCAGGAAAGAAGTTTATGTGAAACAACCTCTTGATTTTGAAAATGAAAAATTTCTAAATTATGTTTGTAATTTGTCAAAAGCATTGTATGGATTAAAACAAGCACTTAGAGCTTGGTATGATAGACTTAGTAAATTTCTTTTAGAAAATGATTGTCAATGGGAAGAGTTGATACTACACTATTTATTAAGCATAATAATCAAGATATACTTATTGTTTAAATTTATATTGATGATATTATTTTTGGCATGTACTTAAGAATCAAGTACAAACCTATAAAACAAAATAAAACAAAGCATGTACATATACTTAGGAATCAAGAGTTTTTGTGTAAGGAATTTTCATCTTATATGAGCAAAGAATTTGAGATGAGCATGATGAGAGAATTGAAGTACTTTCTTGGATTACAAATAAAACAAAATGAAGAAGGAATCTTCATTAATTAAGCCAACTATTTGAGAGATTTTGATGGGTTTCGAAGCCAGCAAATATAAAAACTTATTTTAAACAAGATTGTGTATAGTGATTGAGCAGGGTCGTATCCACAGAGATTGGTAATTATTAATCCTTTTTAAATTAAAAATGTAAATTGGGTGATTGTTGACAATAATGAAAATCAAATTAAAATAATAAGAATGCAAATTAAAAGTGTAATTCAAAATCAGAAAACTCTGGTTGAAGGAATTAACTCAGCTTTGATTCGATTACTAATCATCGATACAACAGTAAATCATTACTGCTTATGAATAGACCGGTTATAGCTCTTTGAGACACTCTAATAGCTAATCTCTTCTTAATTAGTTGATAACCAAGTGCGACCATTGGTTATTTCCCTAATCAATAGACAACCCTAGATACAATCATAAGATTTAATCAATTGACAGCCTGAAAATGAGAAAGACCCAAATCTAATTAACAAACACATGCGATGATTCATTTAAATTACATTGTTTATTCCTATAATACAACACATTGCTATGTTATTTGCCACAAGCGTCAAAAGGTTCATACGATGAATCTTTCCATTGACAAAGATATTAAATTGATAATTAAATAGTGGCAAATTATCTAATTAACAAACATAATCATGACAATAATTCAAAGAATAAACAAATACCCAAAAAGCAATAAAACTGTTAAAAGCACAAGAAAGATCTCACAGTATTGGTGAATCAAAACTTCATTAACTCTTCAACCATAAAATTGAGTTTAGTTCCTTATGGAAAAAAGAGAAAACCCTAAAAAAATAAATATCAATAATTTAAATATTCCCTTTTTATAGTTTTCTTCAAAAGGATAAAGATACTAATATCTAAAATATTATCTAAAATTTAAATTCAAGATTACAAGAGTAACAAAAATATAAAACATGTTAAAAATAAAAATAAAAAAAACAGTATGCGAGTTGAATGAACGCGCCACGCATTATCAACAAACTTCTTCTGAAACTAATTGTCACGCGCCCACGCCTTATGAACAAACTTCTTCTGAAATTTAGAATTTCTCCAGGAAGTCAATTCATCCTCAAACATCATCTTGTACCTCAATTTAGCACTAATCAATAGAATTGTACCTACAAAAATAAAATAAAAGTAAATCACAACTATTAAGTGCAAAACATTGATATTAAAGGGAAAACTAGTGCATGAAATGCACTATAACAGATTTATTCAAAAGATTTAGACTTGAAGATGGAAAGAATAAAAGTACTCCAATGAGCTCAACAATCATGCTTGACAAAGATGAAAAAGGTAGAGAAGTTGATGTCAAAAGATATCGAGGTATGGTCAGATCTTTACGTTACTTAACTACTAGTAAACACGATGTCATGTTTAATGTATGTTTGTGTGCAAGATTTCAATCATGTGCTAAGGAACCTCATTTGCCTGCCGTCAAGAGAAATTTTTGTTATTTTAATGGAACTTTAGATCTTGGCTTTGGTATCCTAGAGAAACTTATAAAGATTTAACTTGTTAATCGGATGCCAACTTTGTTGGTTATAAGGTTGATAGGAATAGTACTAGTGGAACTTGTCACTTTCTAGGTGACTCATTTGTCTTTCGGTTTAGTAAGAAACAAAACTCAATTGCGATTTTAACTACCGAGGTTGAATATATTGCAGCTGGTAGTTGCTGTGCACAAGCACTTTGGATGAAACAAACCCTTAGAGACTATGGTATCAATCTTGATCATATACCTATCATGTGTGACAATACTAGTGCTATAAACCTATCCAAGAATCATATACAACACTCTAGAATGAAGCATATTGAGATAAGACATTATTTCTTGAGGGATCATGTTCAAAAGGGAGAGATTTCATTGAATTTTATTTCAATCGAAAAACAATTTGCTGATATTTTTACTAAACCTCTTAGCAAAGAACAATTTGCTAAAATTAGACATGAGATTGGAATGATAACTGTTGTATAATAGCATTACTTTATACAATTTCTAATTTATTTTTGCTTTCCATAATATGATTATTTGTTTGAATTGGATGTTTTAAATTGTGTAAATTTATGAATCATGCATTATATTGGCCATTAAAGACATTTTTTATCAACAAGATGGTTTAGAAATGTATTAAGCATTGGCTAAAGATTAAAAAAAATGTGCGAAATCATAGTAAAAATAAACGGATTACCGTTTGACAATAAACAGTGTACTATTTAATTACAGAAACATAAGAATAATTATTGAACATTAGCAGCTCACCGTTTGTGCCTAACGGTGAACTGATTAAAAGCAAAGAGGTTGCTTTGTTAAACCGTGATAGACTTACTTTCTGATAGCTTTTTGGAAATTATCAGTGAACCGTTTAAGGAAAATGGCTCCATGTTTTCATATGATATAAACTGTTCCAGTCTTTCTTCCTCACTTTCAGTTACTTTCTCACCATTTTCTCTAAACCAAGAACCCTAAGCTCTCTTTCTCTAAAATCTTTCACTTTTCTTGCAATTTTTTGCAAAATTGAGCCTATAAAACCTTTCTAAATATCCTTAGAATAGTTTTATCAAGCCAAAACACAAAATCAAGCCTTAAATCAAGAAATCCAAAATCAAAACCATAAGGTCAAATAACGATTTTTCTAAATTTTAGATCAATTTTTGCCTTTTTTTTTTTTTATCAAATTGAGCATCTTAATCACTTCCTATATCATCTATTGTCCTTCTAATTGGTTTAACTTCTTCCATTTTCATCATTTCTTAAAAATCCAAATTTTTCTAGTTGAACAATGGTCAAATCTTCACGGGTTGGTCGTAAATGAAAAATTTTTCCTAGTAAGAACCCATTACCACGTAAGGAGAACTCAGAATTCGAGAGGATTCATTTTCTTACAGCTTCTCTGGCAAAACGCTTCAAAACCCACTTTATGGGTCGTAAGGTAATAGACTCTTACTATGGGGATTTGGATGACTTTAAGGATTTGATTGTATGTGGTAGAAGTGTGAAAGATATATTGTTGCCTTGGGAGTCTGCATTAGACATTGAGGAAATGGTTTATCTTAATCTAGTTTTTGTCTTTTACTCGAATATGGAAATTTCTGCAAATAGTCTAGATAGGATAATCACGTATGTAGGAGGAGTTCCCATTGAATTTGATGTTGAGGATTTGAACAATATTTTAGAAATTCTAAATTCTGGGCATCGAATTTATACTTCTCGGAAGGAGCTCTCATTTGTCAATTTTATCTATCATCATGGGGTTAAAAATATTTGTTGGCGTTAGCATCCTACTGATGAGATATGTGCTATTTTATTTAGGTTACAATTTTTTCTTCACACCATTTTAGAGCATATTGTTACTCCTAGGAAGGGTTATTCAGATGAGGTGACGAGGATGGATGTTGGGTTACTCGATAGTCTTCTTACGAGGCAACCTATTAACATAAGGTATATTATCTTGAGATATGTGCTGAGCACTCTTGGGTTAACCATTGGTTATTTCCATATGGTAGTATTATTTCTAAGATACTACAACATTTTCGGGTACCCATTTGTGATTTAGTTTATATGGAGACTAAGAGGATTGGTCACGAAGCTATAATAAGAATAGGATTTTATTGAAAGAATAAGGAATGGATCAAGACACCCATAACAAAAACCAAGACACCCTTATCGCTCAAGAAGATAACCGCTTGCTTAACGATGTTTATCCTTTTGATCAGCTTCTTAACTTTGGGCTAGGAGATAGACCTCCGCCCCTTCGTCGTGGATCTATATTGCATCCTCCAGCAGACTTTGATTCTAAGGATCATGAGATGGATATTGATTAGCCACACGCTCTAGAAGCTCCACCAGCTCCTGATAGTCTCTTACATCAATTGGTTGGAGATGTTCGCACTCTTTCCAAGCAGCAGCAGCTTAAGGATCGGTTTGCTTCATTTCAGCTTTGGCAGTAATAGATCCTTGATCAATAGTAGTCTCTTAATTGTTTTTGACTTATGATTTCGCACAACATTCTCATATTTTAGATACTTTTATGTGTGGTGGATCATTTCTTGTTTTATGAATGTTTGTCTTATATATGTGAATTCTTATGGTTATTTTGGCATTGATTTTGCTATTGGCTATAGTTGTTTTAATATTGATTTTACTATTGGGTGTAAATTTTGCTAATGGTTTTTAAGGAGATGCTTAATGTTAAAGGGAGATTCTACCAAAATTTTCACTTGCCAAAGGAGGATAAGTATTTATTTTGTCTTACTTGTTTACTTACTTTTTGATGATGAAAGAGGAGAAGTTATATTTTCAGGGGAGCTTATATTCAATGTTATCTCCCTCTTTTTGATGATGACAAACTTTATATGTAAAAAAAAGAGATAAGAAATGTTCTTGATTAAAAATGTTGGTACTATTAATATGAAACAAAATCTTAAAGTTGTATTATATTTTTAGACATGTTTAAGAATTTGGATAATTATTAACTTGAGTCCGAAAATCATTTTCAACAAAAAATTATGAAAATACAAATTTTAGAAATTAACGGTGAATCGATAATTTATAGAAAAGATTTAGTCTTTTCAATCGTGAACCGTTTTGGCAAAAACGGTTAGTTAGACTTGTTTTGTAGGATTTTAGAAATTAATGGTGAACTACCTATTATAAAATAGTGAACCAATAAGTTACAGAAAATGAATGTTTTCTAATCGTGAATTTTTTAGTAAGAACAGTTAGTTAAATTTGTTTTTCATGATTTTGGAAATAAATGAATGCTGCAACAACTTTAAACGATGAACCATTTATTTAAAAGTTAAGCACAATAGTTATGTGGACAAGTCAAAATGGTCAACCGACAACAAGAACGACAATCTAATTTTTCTCGGAGAATCAACAATGGCTAGTTTTTAGTTCCAACTATAAAATGACTTAATCCAATTCAAATTTCAAGAGAACTACTGAGTATACAATCATCATTGAGTTTTGAACTTGTCTTTGTTTTATTGATTCACGCTTTGAGCTTTCATTGGCAACCATATACATTGTGTGAGAGATAATTCATTTGTAATCTTTATTTTTTAGTTATTGTAAGTGTTAGGAAACAACTGGGTTCAAAGATTGAGGATAATTTTGTTGCAAATGTCTATTGACACTTTTGAGGTTAATTGTAAGAGTTGTTGAAGCTTTAGAAGCTCACTTAGTGAAATCCTCAAGCCTGGTGAGCTTGGAGGTGTGGATGTAGGCACGGTTGGCTGAACCAAGTAAAAATCACATGTTTGCCCTCTCCTACCCTATCTTTTTATTATTCATTACACATTAATTTTTTTTATTTTTGAATTTGATTAATTTATTTTATTTGCATTAAGTTTTAGTTGCTAATTTTTTTTAAAACCCAAATTACCCTCCTCTTGGGTAGCATAGTTAGCATTTTAGAAGCCCGTTAAAGGAATCACACATGATATTCGGACTACTAAAATGTGATTCGAACTCTTGAAGTTTCTAAATAATTACTTACATGAGATCGGCAAGTGGCTTACAAATTATGGCGGAAAAATATATTATTTTCCTTTCCAGATACTTTCTTGTTTGGAAAATATATTATTTTCTTTTTTTGGATATTTTCCCGTTTCTTGAGGAGGCTAATAGAGAACAAAATTAGTTATTTCTCTTTTAATTGCCTAGTTTCCATTTTAACTGATGTAAGGCATTTTGGTTAGATTAAGATTCTGATTTGATTTAGATTCTTTTCTATTTGTTTAGATTAGGATTCTGATTTGATTTAGATTCTTTTCTATTTATTTAGATTAAGATTTTGATTTGATTTAGATTCTTTTACTACAAGAAAACAAACAATAGATGATGGAAAATAATTGTCATAAAATGGGTTGTATGACAGATAGTTCATCTGACATCTATGTCGTTGTCATTAATTTAAGACAAAATATTTTCGATCATGCATTCATGATTGCATTTTACAATCATATATCCATCACACAACATTATAATGTGAAAAAAGAATTAAATTAAAAATTGAATTTATTTAAATTTTCGCACCATTTTTGAAAATTTTGGTGGGAAATTATATTATCGTTTGTAAATTTATTATTTGATTTTGGCAGGAAATTGTTTGTGATAGATTTTGTGATGGGTATTTCCCATCATACAATTATTTCTTTTAAAAGAAAATTATGATAATAATTTGTTTGTAAATTCCTGTTTACAAATTTAATTAATTAATAAAAATGAATATCATTAATAAAAAAACTAAAAGCAATTAATATTAATTTACATCCATTCAATCCAACAAGTTAATTTCAAAATAAATACATCTAGTGTCCAATATTGTCATCACTACCATTACATAATCAACATCCTAATTTTTTTTTTTAAAATCATGCAATTAAACTTCAAGAAAAGCAACTCAAATTACAGCCACAAGCCAACAAAACTTCTAGCAACAATACATCTTCTAGCAGCAATAGTCCAATAGCCACATTCCCGAGACACTCCAACACATATTCAGTAGCAACCTAGCATCTTCTTACACCACTGTTATTCCAGCTATATACCTAGTAACATTCCAACCCAAACCCAGCAAACCAATCTATTAAGAATCAATCAAAATACCCAATGTTATCGAATGCATAACATGTATGCTACAATCGTTAACAATAACAATTATAAGTTGACACCATAACTTTATTTTCAACAAATGTTAACAACTAATATTTATAGTTTCATACTCATACTAACCATTTTGCTGATGGGACAAGGATGTCAGAAAAATGGTTAGCCCACTCCAAACGAACCTCATCTAATTCATCTTGAGTGTGTACTTTCTTTCCATTAAACTATTAATCACAAGATTATTAAAAGTTCAAACTTCAAAAATAATTTCGCGTATATGGAATAAAAAAAAATTAAGAAATCTCATCATCAACTTACATTGTTCATTAACAAACTAACATATGCTATTATTTCCTTCATGTACGTTAACACATAATAGCCACACTCCAATTTTGTGATATTTTGTTTCGGAGCCTATTAATGTAAAAAAAAAAATTACAAAATTCACCCATTTTAGTTAAGGTGTATAATCGATAGGCACATATAGTTTCTTTAGAGTTACTTTTTTTTACCTTCACAATTCTCATCTTTGTATTATAATTCCATTTTTCCTTACTATCCTCTGCTGTGAAGAGTGTCATGGTGCTGTAAAAAAAAAAACCTGTTATCTCTTAATCATATTGAAAAAACTTAAAATATCCATTGCATGAAATGGATTGGCATACATACATTTTCAAGAGCTATTCTAAATCGAGATCGGGACTTTGGACCATATAGGATCCACATAAAACACTTCATTTTTCACCACGTCAAACAAAACTAATACCCAATGATAGCTACAATAGGAGAAGGCAATAAAAAAAAAAGCAAAAATCAAAAACATGAATTAACAAATAGCTGTAAATTAATATAAATTTAAAAAGTTTTAAATGAAAATTAAAACTTATGAAGGATTGTACGGCATGAAAATGAATTGTTCATTTTTGGCTTTTTTCAAGCCGCCGTGAATATGCTCAACTTTCTTTGAGTGAAAATTTTCTACAGCCTTTGGATTTGATGGGCAAACCAAGCTTGGACACATGAATCCAAATGGTTTTGTTCCTTTTCTAATTGGTAGAATGGTAGAATCCAATATCTTAAATAGAAAATCAGTGCATCAATAAAAAAATTATGTTAAGTTGTTATAAAGTGGTGTAAAGAAAACTCATAAAACTACTTATGCCATATATACTGGAATAGCATTTACTCCTAGTGCTTGCATTGACAACAGTTCATTACAATCTTTCTTCCCAATATAAGCACAAGTATTTCTTTGAAACACACTATCATCAATTGTATATGTCAGAGCATCATCATTTTCATTAGGTAGCTATTTCTCACACAATCTCTCAAAGAGTTGCAGCATAGGATGGTTGTTCTGGTGCTTGAACACCGTACTCCTTGTGTTCTTCATCGGCTGCACTACAAGTTTTTTGGGCTTTATCCTTTTTTAAAAGTGACTTTTTTATTGGGTTGTCAAGATGAATCTCTTGTATACCATCAGCCATAACATCAACATAATCAAAATCTAATTGCTTTTTATTGCTTCCAACTTTTTTCATCTCATCATTTACATAATCCTTTGGCAAAAGAGGATTGAGTCTTGCACTTTTCCTCAAAGTGGCAACAATAGTGTTTTTTGGTGGCTTGCCCAAATTATTTGGCTCCTCTGAATATTAATGATATCAAATTGTAAGTATATTAAGTTTTATTCACTTTTAAGAATAATTCAAGCATTGATACTGACAAAGTTTTTAAAAAATGAGCCAAACATATTTCATTAGGTGATTTGCAATTCCATTTTTAAAATTAATTCTAACAAGCACACATATAACTATCTCACTTAATATGCAAAAAATGCGGTCTATTGGAAAAGAAAAAAATAAAATACAAGCAATGAATTAAAAAAAATAATACACAAGACTCACATGTAAGAAACCCAAATAATTAAAACAATATACATATATATATATATGTATGTATGTATGTATGTATGTATGTATGTATGTATATATGTATGTATGTATGTATGTATGTATGTATGTATGTATAATAATAATAATAATATGTAGCAACTTATATAAATATGTTGTGGCTACAAAGCCACTTGTGCAACTTGGCCTCTGTTTTAAACATTGTACTTGACTTGCATAGTTATATCAATTAAAACAATTAGCCAACCAAAAAGAAATCCTACATACAAAGACAAAAAGAACTTAAATACGAGTTAATTTTATAAACTATCCTTATGTGCTTCTTTTTCATTGTTGTCAATTTTTGCTAACTTCATCGGAATGGCGGTAGTGGTATTTATTGGTATCTTGCCCAAATTATCTACCTCTTGTGAAGATAAATTATATGAATTACTAAGTATATTAAATTAGATTGAATAGTATATAGGCAAGGTAAAAATTCATAATCTAAGAAAAATACAACCATTTATTATGAATAAATTAACTTTATGTGCATCTCCTTCACTGTGATCATCGTGATGATCATTTTTGGTTGACTTCATTGGAATGGCAGCAGTAGTGTTTTTTGGTGTCTCTTCTTTCTTCCGAGCTTCTTCCTTCTTTCTTAGTGTTTATACTTTAGGATGCTCTTCCCTTTGATTAGACATCAATTTCCTCTTCTTCACAGCTCACTTGCCTAAATTATCCAGCTCTTGTTAGCATTATCAATAAAGAGTAAGTAAATTAAACTCTAATAAATGGAAGATATACAAGGAAAAATACTTAAACCAAGAAAAATTTTGGTAATTTTATGACTAAAGTAACCTTTTCTACATTTCCCTCACTGTCGTCATTGTTGAGTATTAGAAAGTGTATATTTATAATGGAGAAAATCATCATTTTACACTCCAAGTCTTCTACTAACATCCCTATTTTTATGTCTTTAAGTCATTTGTAATTTAATTATGTATGTTTTATTTTAATTAAGTATTTTATGTATTTTAGGGGATATCATGGTCATTTCACAATAAACGAGAGATCAGATTGAAAAACGGACAACACTTTTGAACTCAGGACAGTCGAAAACCTTAGGAGGAGCATAAAAGAAAAATGGTGCTTCACATATACTCTGATCTTGTTCACACATACATTGCGGTTGATAAATCTGATCGCATGACAACCGTCATTCACGGCCTTTATTCACTGTCATCGTATCTTTGACGCGGCAGCTTTGTCACGATGACGTGGCACTATACGATGGCGTGGCGGCATTTGATTGGGCGAATGATGTGGCATTGACCGCTTATGTGGCGTTGGTGATGATGTGGCGTTGGCGATGGCGTGTCGTGATCCTATTGAACAAAAAATGTTGACCGGTGGCGTGGCAGAATATTAGTGGATCGAAAAAACGTGTGAACGGTACATGCATATACACAGAATAACAGCCCCTGATGATGTGTTCCATCCAATAGGAACTTGCCACGTGGCGCAATCCAGAGAGTCCAAATTGTTTTAATCAGATGTCCATGATTTACTCGGTGTATCTATAAAGGGGCTCCCCCAATTTGACACCCTGAATCCATTTTTGGACTCCATTTTCTGTAATTCCATCTCCATCTTGTATTTTCTACGTATTTTAATAAAATTCCCATTTTACCCCTAGTTCAAATATGAGTGGCTAATTTCCTTTCAAGCTTGGGTTGAAGGTGAAGTCTCAACATGCTCCATGGGCTTAATTTGGTAAATTTACTTTTCCTTCCCCTTTAATTTATGTGGTTGTTTTGACTTTTCGTAGACAGGATAGTAATAATCTTGTCGGATATCGGTACGGAATAACCGCCTCCCAGGCAAGGTTATTCTTATTTGGCACGGGAAGCCCTTAGCACCATATCTATTAGAGTGTGGTTCATGATGAGTGGAAGTTCCCCTTCATGATTTAATTGGTACTAATAATGAATATTAAGCGGATGGTACATGTTGAGGCATCCAGGAGATCCAAGCATTTTATTTTAATAGTTTATTCCAATAGCTTTAATTCAAATTAATACATTGCCTACATAATTGTCATTATAAATCCAACCACCAACTCAGAAAAATAATTAAACACATAATTAAAATCCACCTCATCGTGGGATCGACACTCGTCACCATTAATCTATTCTACAATAGATTCGTGCACTTGCGAGTTCAATAAAATTTGCTGAACAAATCATTGACTTCATTTTGTATGAATATGGAACTTTCTTAATTTGAATGATTAGGTGTCATATTATATTCTTTTCAAATTTCTCAAAACTAGTCATCTATTTTTTTTTCCAAGCATCAAAATCCCTCCCTCTCTTGCTTTAGATGGGTCCACGAATGCTGTGAAAGTATATAGAAGCAGATATAAATTTGCCCAAGCCTTGCATATGACCAGTTCGAGGAAGCTTTCCCAATGCTTGTACAAGTAAGTCATTTCTATTTCTTGCATCCAAATTCAAGGAGTCTTTTTGGTCCTCTTTTTCTAGCATTTCCTAATATCCCACCATAAAGAAACTAATATTGTTAAATGAGTATAGTCTAATATCATAACAATGTTTGTTCTAGTTAAACTTGATTACCATTTTCTTAATGATTTGTTCGGTTTCAAAATCGTATCCTCCATTTTTTAGTATCTGAGCTCTCTTCCACAATTCACTCCTGTCAATTAAGTCTTTAAAAAGACTAGATTCTACACACTAGTTTGATAAGGAAATAAGATAAGTTAACTATTAAAAAATTTAATAGCTAACTAAACCCTTTTATAAGTATTTAATAGTTAAAAAATTTAATAATATATATATACTTCCAATTTCTTTCATTAATCCAACATATCCTTTTTGACTAAGGTAGTGATTGCACTTGTTTAAAGCTCTCCTGCTCTTATTGACACAACTGATTTTCTGCATAAGAAGAAACAATTTTATAACACAAGGTAAATATAATGTAACTACTAACAAATTACTTGTCTTAATCCAAACAGGACGCTTTATCTGGGGGCACTCAATTGGGGTGGATACAATTTCTTTTTATCATTTCTGAGCTTCGAAATATAGTTTTTGGCCAGCATATCTAGCCTATTTGTGGAAATTTTCATATTCGAGTAAAAGACACTAGCGAGATTAGGATAAACCCTTTCCTCAATGTCTAATGCAAACTCCCAAGGCAAACACATATGTTTCACACGTCTACCATATACAATCAAATCATTAATGTCATCTAAATGTACATAGTAAGAGTCTATTACCTTACGACCCATACTTAATACGTTTCTAAATGATCTTGTTGATAAAAAATGTCTTTAAAGGCCAATATAATACATCATTCATAAATTTACAAAATTTAGAACATCTAATTCAAACAAATAATCATATTATGGAAACTAAAAATAAATTAGAAATTGTATAAATTAATGCTATTGTGCAACATTTATCATTCCAAGCTCATGCCTAATTTTAGCAAATTGTTATTCGCCAAGAGGTTTAGTAAAAATATTAGCAAGTTGTTTTTTGATTGAAATAAAATTCAATGAAATCTCTTTTTTTTTAACATGATCTCTTAAGAAATAATATCTTATCTCAATATACTTGGTTCTAGAGTGTTGTATATGATTCTTGGATAGGTTTATGGTACTAGTATTGTCACACATGATAGGTATATAATCAAGATTGATACCATAATCTCTAAGGGTTTGTTTCATCCAAAGTGCTTGTGCACGACAACTGCCAACTGTAATATGTTCAGCCTTGGTGGTTGAAAGTACAATTGAGTTTTACTTCTTACTAAACCAAGAGACAAGTGAGTGACATAGAAAGTGATAAGTTCCCGTTGTACTCTTCCTATCAACCTTATAACCAGCAAAGTCGGCAAGCAAATGAGATTCCGCAGCACATGATTGAAATCTTGCACACAAACATACACTAAACATGATATTCGGTCTGCTAGCAGTTAAGTAAAGTAACGATCTGACCATACATTAATATGTTTTGACATCAACTTCTTTACCTTTTTAATCTTTGTCAAACTTGATTGTTGAGCTCATTAGAGTACTTTTATTCTTTCCATCTTCAAGTCTGAATCTTCTGAGTAAATCTCTCAAATATTTGGTTTGATTGATGAAGATTCCTTCTTCATTTTGTTTTATTTGTAATCCAATAAAGTACTTCAATTCTCTCATCGTGCTCATCTCAAATTCTTTGCTCATACAAGATGAAAATTCCTCAGGCAAAACTCATTAGTAGAACCAAAAATAATATCATCAATATAAATCTAAACAATGAGTATATTTTGATTCTTATGCTTAATAAATAGTGTAGTATTAGCTCTTCCCATTGAAAAATCATTTTCCAAAATAAATTTACTAAGTCTATCATACCAAGCTTTAGGTGCTTGTTTTAATCCATACAATGCTTTTGACAACTTATAAACATGATTTGGAAATTTTTTATTTTCAAAATCAAGAGGTTGTTTCACATAAACTTCTTCCATGATGTAACCATTTAGAAATGTACTTTTGACATCCATTTGATACAAAATAAAATTTTTATGGCATGCAAATGATAAGAGCATTCTAATGGATTCTAATCTAGCTACAGTGTGCAAAATTTCATCAAAATCAATTCTTTCTTCTTGGTTGTAACCTTAAGCTACTAATCTAGCTTTATTCCTTACAACCATACAGAATTTATCCATCTTATTCCTAAAAACCCATTTAATACCTATAATGGATTGATGTTTCAGTTTAGGAACTAATTTCCACACACTGTTTTTTCTCTCAAATTGATTTAACTCTTCTTGCATTGCTATAATTCAAGATTCATCGTTTTCCGCATCCATGAGGATTTTAGTTCAATTTGAGATATGAATGCAATATTTGCACATGTGTTCCAAAGTAATGATCTAGTGGTTACACCTCATGAGGGAACACCTAAAATTAAGTCTTTAAGTTGAGAAGAAACATAGCTTAACTCTTTGTGGAGTGTTTGAGAATTACCCTCATTTTACTTCATATTAGTTTATTCTTCTCATTGCTCTTCTTTATTCTCACGTGGTAAAGCATCTTGTTTCGCATTTGAAGTTTTTTCTTGTTGTACTTCTTCATCTACATTCTTATCAACAACAAATTTCTCCATAGAGGAGCAGTTAAATTCATTAAACCTAACATGCATGAATTCTTCAACAACCAGTGTTCTTTTATTGTACAATCTATAGGCTTTGCTAGTGTTTGAATATCCAAGAAAGATACCAATATTAGATTTTGGATCAAATTTACTAAGATTGTCTTTAGTATTCAACATAAAGCATTTGCATCTAAAAACTTTGAAATAACAAATGTTGGGTTTTTTATCTTTCCAAAGCTCATAGGGAGTTTTATTAAGAAACGATCTAATCAAAACACAATTCAAGACATAGTATGAGGTATTAACAGCTTCAACCTAAAAGTATTTTGGTAATGCATTCTCATTCAACATGGTTTTAGCCATCTCTTGAATAGACTTATTCTTTTTTTCAACAACACCATTTTGTTATGGAGTCCTAGGTGATGGAAATTGATGTTTGATACCAAAATCATTACAAAAACTCTCAAATGCATGATTTTCAAGTTCTCTACCATGATCGCTTCTAATGCATATAATAGAATAGCCTTTTTTCATTTTGAACCTTTGTACAGAAAACTTTAAATGCATCAAAGGCATAATCCTTATTGGCTAAGAATAATGCCCATATATATCTAGAATAATCATCCATAATTACAAATGCATAATATTTACCACTTAAACTAGCATATCTAGAAGGTCCAAACAAATCCAAGTGAAGAAGTTAAAATGGTTTTGAAGTAGAAGTATGACCTTTGTTTTTGAAAGAAATTTTAATTTGTTTTCCAAATTGACACGCTTCGCAAATTTTATTCTTTTCAACACCAATCTTTGGAAGACCTTTAACTAAATCAGTTTTGAAATTCTATGAAACCAAATCCATGCTTACATGACCTAGCCTTCTATGCCATAACCAACTATCATCATGTAATGCGGAAAAACATTTATAATGAGCAGATGCACATTCTATGTCTATGGTATAAACATTGCCATATCTATTTCTAATAAATGAAACTTTGCTATCACATGTATTTTTAATAACACATCTACTTTTATTAAAAACAACTTTATAGCCTTTATCAGATAATTGACTAATATTAATCAAATTGTGTTTCAAATTTTGAACTAAACATACATTTTCAATGAGAGTTGAGGAAACTAAACATACTTTACCGACATTATCAATTCGGAGAATCTTTCCATTTGAGTTGTCTCTATAGGAGACATCTCCACCATTTTCAATCTTGGTAAAATCCAGGTATAATTTTTAGTCATATGCGTTGAACAACCACTATCTAGATACCATTTTTTTTCTTCTTCTTTTTCGAACCCTACAGAGGAAATGTCAAATCTTAGGTAATTAAACCTTTTTGGGTCCTTGAGTGTTAGCAATGGTTCTTATTGGAACCCAAGCACATTTGATTCCATAAGAAACATTTCTTTTAATAAGAAATCTATAATTAATGTAACGCTTTCCATTGCAGTAATGACAAATAATTTTATGATTACTAATGGAGGTAGCCTTAACAAAGTAATTTTGGTAATATTTTCTTTTCGAGTTAGGCTTATAACCAATTCCTCTTTTATCAAAAACATATTTTTAGAGCTGAGCAATTTTTCTAAGTTATTTTGACCATGTGTGAATTTTAACACAATCTTATTGAGCTCATTACTCTTCTTTTTGAGCTCTTCATTTTCTTTTATCAAGTCATCAACATGTAATTTATCATACTCATATGATATACTTTGTTTACCTTTTAAGGATGCAATCCTATCATGCAATATGTCATTATTTAATTCTAGTTCTTTAATCTTTTCATTTAGTAAATCATTGCATTTCTGTAAGGCATCCT
The DNA here is from genome assembly GCA_030449905.1 of Luvunga scandens. NCBI lineage: Eukaryota > Viridiplantae > Streptophyta > Magnoliopsida > Sapindales > Rutaceae > Luvunga > Luvunga scandens. The sequence goes on along the minus strand of JASUUG010000100.1, from coordinate 11,127 downwards.
TTTCATTTGAAAGGTCTAGTACTTTCTTCTTTAAACATGTTTTTTTCTTACCAATTTTTATCATATCACTATACAATTCTTTAAAAGCATCATACAATTCATTATAAGTTGGAAGATCATTTACCTTATCAAGTTCATCTCTTCTATTGCCATAAGTGCTAGGTTTTAACACTTCTGCGCTGTTCTTCATCACTTGATTCTTCATCACTATTATCTAAGTTGCCACCATGCCTTCCTTCGAGTTTGTTAAGAAGAGCGTTCTAATTTTATATGGCTAGGCTTCTTGTATTTATAGCATATGATTACTTCCTTCTTCTCCTTTTGGTTTTTGAAGTTTCTGAACTTTCTTCGCTCACCAAATTTCTTGAAAAACTTCCTAAATTTTCTTTCTATCATAGTCATTTCTTTATCTTTAAATTCGCTTTCCTCATTACTTTCTGGTTTTGATGCTTTTAAGGTAATGCTTTTCTTCTTTTTATCTTCGACTCTTATTTTGGTTTGCAAATCCTTTTCATAAGAAATAAGTGAGCCAATTAAATCATCAATAGACAAAGTGTTTAAATTTTTGGCTTCTTCAATGGCAGTTCTCTTAGATCTCCATTCCTTTAGTAATGACCTAATGATTTTCTTTACCTTCTCCCTATTTGAAAAGGTCTTACCAAGTGCTCCTTGAGTGTTTACAATATCTGTAAATGTAGTATACATGTAATAAACACTCTCATTTTGTTCCATTTGGAACAATTCATATTGCGTAGTATATCTACTAATTTTGATTCTTATGTTGATTTGTTCTTTCATAACTACTTCAAGTTTCTTCTAAATCTCATAAGTATTAGAACAACCTAAAACTCTTTGAAACTCTTTTTTATCTAAGGCACAAATTAGGGCATTCATAGTTTTGGAGTTTAGAGAAGTATTTTTCTTTTCCATCTCATTCCATTCACATGAAGGTTTCGAAATATCTTCTCCTTCTTCATTTTTAGTGGTAGGCATAAATGGACCATCACAAGAAACCTTCCATATTTCATAATCTAATACTTCCAAATAAATTCTCATCCTAGTTTTCCAATATGGGTAGCCATTTCCATCAAAGAACGGTGGCCTAATTGTCGACTGACCTTCCTTAGAGCTCGAATCATTTTGGTTGCCGTGGATCTTTTACTCTAGACAGTTAAGTCTTAACTAGAGAACCTCGCTCGATCTGAATGAAATGCTAACTAGGCTACCCAAGAGGGGGATGAATTGGGTTTTAAAAAAAATTTAGCAAATAAAACTTAACGCAAATAACATAAATTAACCAAATTCAAAAATAAACAAATTAATATGCAATGAATAAAAAAGAGATAGGGTAGGAGAGAACAAATACGTGATTTTTACTTAGTTCGGCCAACCGTACATACATCCACGCCTCCAAGCTCACTGGGCTTGAGGATTTCACTAAGTGAGCCTCCAAGGCTTCAACAACTCTTATAATTGATTTCAAAGGTGTCAATAGACCTTTACAACAAGAGATTATCGCCAATCTTTTAACTCAAGTGTATCCTAATAGCTAAGGGATACCATTGATTATTTCTATCCAAGCATATTGCCATAGACATCGATTACTACAATATAACCCTTTCAGATGAGTACAATTTCTTGCAATCACTAGCCTGATGCAAAACAACAAACTATTAGTGCAAGATTTAATAGCTACAAAATAGTACATGAATTATTATTGCCATCCAATTTTAGGCTGGTTATTGTACCCTCATTTTCCTTTTCTAAAACATGAGAGCACTTAGAGAGTAAGTTATATGACTTTGATAGAATTATTCTTATTACTTGAAGAGCAAATTCTTTAGCCCCATATGCTGTTATGATAAACGAATATTATACTCTGTTGCATGCTTGCTATAATGTCATTTAGAGTGTATATCTACTTCTCAAGAGTAAATTTATTCTTGATTATATGACCAATAACTTTTTCGTTGTTTGATGAAGACTTGTAGGCTCATTCTGACAAGTGTGTTTATTATTACATATCATCACTACCCATTATACATATCTTGATTAAATGCTCTCAACGAAACATTGTATAGCTATAATACTGAATTATATTTGGAATCAAACAATTTGCCTACACAAATATCATCAGACCTATTATTTCTAACAAAGTCCAAAGAAACCAAGTTTGAAGGCAAAATTTAAGTAATACTTACAAGTGGATCAACTACTAGCCCCTTAGAATAGGGCTTGGAATTACAGGAATAAAGCTTGGAGTTACAGGCCGACTTCACTACATTTCATGCTCGTTCTCAAAATAAGGCAAATCTGGACTACCATTAGTTAGACCCTTATCATGCATAGTGTACCTATCATCGAAAGTATTATCAAAATAACCATCGTCACCATTATCAATATAAGCATAAAAAAGATAGAAAGTAATATAGAAATGACCATTATCAATTGGAGCATAAAAAAGATCATCATCCTCATCGTCAATTGGAATATGGTACAACTTAGTATTAATACTATTTGCTAGGGTATAATTCATGTCATCAATGGGAACAACATTACATTGTAGAGGAGAGTAACCTTGTTACAGTGACGCTGTTGTCAGTCGTAACACTTTTTCATCAACATATCATTATTGTAGCATGTTGAAAAGTAATGTTGCTACATTTATGTCATTACTGGTAAAATCTCTTTTTCAATATTAGGGACAGAGATGTTCACTATCTCTTAATTCTGTACTTTAGTAGATTTGATAGCAAAAATAAGGATGCACGCACCATTCACCGAACGAAAGCTTATATGTATCAAAACACTTACCATTTCATCATCAAGTAAGGGCGGGCAAAATATCTGACCCAATCCAAAAAATATCAAGTTTGGATAGGATCAGGTTGTGAATAAAACCAGATCGGATGCTTTCGAGTTAACCCGATCAGATTGGGTTTCACTTGATCGATCCAAAAAACACAATCGAGTTGACACAAAATCAAAAAAATTTGAAACCCAAAATTGCTAAACAATTCTTAAACACTCACACACATCATATGGTTCACAAACAACAAATCACATTCCACGGACACAAACCATTACAATATACAACAAAGTGCAAACCATTATAATAGGTCAACAATATACTAACACGATGCACATGACAAAGCATCTATCGGTAGCCACCATTGACTCACAATGGCACACGTGCATTACCGGCCATCACCGGCCAGGGGCAACCTCCTCCTCACTCGTATCCCACTGCCGGAGTGGTGACAGAGTGGCAGCCACCACGCCCTACACGGCCACTCCCAACAAAACAAATGAAACACAAATGCTCAAACACACATATAAAGCTCACGAAGTAAGCTTGATCCGAGCCACCAAACAACTGCATCGCCCAGGGCCGATGCCAATCGAAGGCGCTCCACGAGGATCGTGACTTGATCTACCTATTTGTTGCCTCAAGCGCCGGTGTTTGCTCCACTTTCACGCCTCCACTCCTCTACCATCACACGACTTGATTGAAGCTCCATTTGACCTATTAAGCTCCATCCCAACTCTAAAGTCTTTGGGCCATTATCGATACTTGGTTGATAGAGATGGTATATGATATGGTTACATGCATTATATATAATCTGAATTTGATTCGATCTAAACTCAACCTGACCTGATTCGATCTGAATTTAATTCAGATCGGATCAGATCGGGTGATAGGTATAAGTTGAGTTCGGATGAATTTTTATCTAACCCGATCAATCGAAACCCGTCGAGTTGATCAAACCCAACTTGAACCTGATTTTGCTCATTTTTATCATCAAGTACGTCCTTAGATAGTAAACATATAGATTGGGTAAAACATTTTAAGCTTAAACTTGTCTTTAATATGGTTATATAATTATTCGAATTTATTTACAAAACATTACACATTCTTGTAAGAAATTTTTCAAGCTTACAATGTTTCAAAACCAAAACAACTCTATTTTTACCATTCCCATACTTAAAGTGGCCATCTGTCAATTCCATCCATAATCCATCAAAACACATTTGAAGAACAACTAACTCTATTAAGCCCAAAGAATTAAGAAAAGATAAAAAAAATTATTACTTAGTAAGAAAACTATCAAAATATGTGATAGACACTAGTCGTACATGAGGTTATGTGGCAAGCACTTGTTGCACATTTTCTAGGTTAGTCTCCAACTCGTTTTCACTCAAAATATCCATATAAATTTTAAATAATCGAAAGGAAAAAAATATAGATTGTGTAAAAACAAATACTAACTTTAACTTCTTACTTTCCAATTGACAATTTTGTCTATGTACGTATGTTTGTTTCATAAATTTGGTAAGTAGAGGGTGGTGAGTAGAGGAAGGTGAGTTTTTGTTGAAAAGTGATTTGTTTGGTATTTTGTTGATAGGTCTGAGGGTATTTGGGTTCCAAAATTACATGTATGGCTAGATATGATAGAAAAAACTTAGGGTGGCTAATTTTGATAATAAAAAATATTTTGGGTTATTTCTGTAAACTTCCCCTACAATTGGGAATTGAATGGTAATTAGATAATTGTTAGGTTGAACTACGGTGGATTCTAAACCCTGGTAGCTTCAAATCTCTTGAATTCTTGTGTTAACTTATTCGTTTTAAGTTTAGTTACATCTTTAACTTTTATTTTTCTCAAACAAAATATTTTCCTTTCTAACTAGGGTAGAGTTTTAATTTGCTTAAATTATATTTAACTTTCTTAAAAATTGACAATCGCTATGGGTTCATCCTCGTTATTCCTTTTCTATACTCTAGTAGCCTCTACACTTGCGAGTAATAAAAAAAATATTTTGCATAATATGTTTTTGGCATCATTTCTAGAGATTGTATTGGGAAATCAATTTAATTTTGATTATTTTAATTTGAATTATAGTTTAGGTTAATAAAAAAATTAACTTTTCTACTCGCATGTGTTAGTTTCATTTATTATGATTATTATTATTATTACTATTTTTACGTTTGACTTTCGTTGGTCATTTCTTTCCGTGAATTAATGCTTTTGGTTTATTAATAACAGCTTTTTATTATTACTATTTAATATTTTTTTTTAGTTTATTTTCTATTATTATTCAATTCTTTCTTCTATTTCTTTTTACAATTTTAGGCTTTCAGTCACAACAATTAAACTAAAGTCATAGGTTTAAGCTTTTTAATTTTCCTCTATAATAGTTAGCTTTTATAACAACTTATCCTGTTAGTTTCTCTTTTCTTTTCTTATATTTTTGCAAATTTTATTTTTTTATTTTTATTGTTCTTGTGTAATCGCATGCTTGGTTAAAGATCTCTATTGTGTGATTTAGAGCCTATAGATAGTGAAATTGAGAGAACTTTTTCAAGAAGAGAAAGCTACTTTAAAAGAAAAGGTTGACTAAATTGAGAAAAATATAATTGAAGATAAAATGGCTAGAGAACCACAAGAAAAACCTTTTTAAAATTACTTTAGTCCATTACCGATTCCAAATGTAGTTGTTAGGAGTTTTTAAATAAAACTTAATGTCCTTAATTGTCTCCCATCCTTTTATGGCTTAGATAATGAAGATCCCTATAATCATTTAAATGATTTTTTATATTGTGTGCCAAACTTTTAAATGTGAAGATTTTTCTGTAGATGATGTTAAGCTTCGTTTGTTTCTATTCTCATTGAAATCATGGTTTAACATATTGCCAGCTAATAGCATTACATCCTTGGAGAGAAAGGTTGAGAAATTTTTGAATAAATATTTTCTTGTTCATAAGGCTAATGCTATTTGCAAGGAGACTTTAGAGTTCAGACAAAAAGATGAACAATTATTTGAAGCATGGGAGAGAATTAATGACTTACTGTTAAAGTATCCTCATTATAGGTTTGAAAAATGGCATCAATGCTAATAATTTTTAGATGGACTAATGCCACATAATCAAGAGTGGTTGATGGTCACTATTGGAGATGAGCTTATGTCCAAGAATGTGACAGAAATTTGGAACTTTTTCTTGTGATGAGCAGATAATTCCCAGTAGAGGAATCAATCTTCAAGGAACATTAAGAAAATAAGGGGAATACTATATCAGTGGATCTGGTTTAGATATAAAAGAACTTAAAACTTATATGGGGGGAATTTCTCGCCAGTTGGCCTACTTGATTAGTTTTAATCTTAGTGCGCCATGTGCTTACAAATAGTCTGAACATGTTTCTTACCCTAAGTCAACTCTATTAACATGTTGAAAAGGCAACCTACTTATAATCCCTACTGTAACACTATCCAGGAGGGAGGAATCACCCTAAATTTTCATGGTCACAAGGTTTCTAATAAAATGAGATAGTAGCTTAAGCTCCTTAAGCTTTTTAGCAAAACTTTCAGCGAGTTTAATCGAGAACTTCTCATAAAGGCTAAACCATGGGAAGAAGAAATTCAAAGCATATTAAAATCTCGAAGGATGCTATGACGAGAATAGAGGGTGAGGTGAAGGCCATCAAATTTCTTAAGTACAACAAACACAATCCATGTTTAACCTTAAGGCGATGATAGGACAATTAGCTTCATCAATTTAGAATATCATAACGAACATAGAAAAGGAAAATTTTCAAATCAACTAGTTCCTAATCCAAAAGGAGTATATGAAGTTGGACATAGTTCAAACCATTAGCATGAAGAGGTAAAATCTATTATGATCTTAAGAATAGGAAAATTATTTGACAATAAGGTAGAGGTTCTAACAAAAGGACATCTGAACTTGCTAATTCAGATCTAGTTCCATCACAAGACTCATCACTAAATGATCTAGAAGAAAGCATCCTACCACCACATTCTTAAGGTTTCTTTTCCTCAAAGGTGAAGAAAAGGACTTCAATAAGTGAGATTGCAAAAATCTTCAAGCATATAAGTATAAATATCCATTTACTTGATGCAATTAAGCAAATTCCTTCTTATGTTAATTATGTTTTCAAAAGATTTATGGACTAAAAGAGAAATTGCATGTTACCAAGAAGGCATTTCTAACTAAACAAACAAGTAATTTATTTCAATGTAAAATGCCACAAAAATTTAAAGATCTAAGTTCTCCTACTATCTTTTTGTGATAGGGACCTAATTGTTTGATAAAGCATTATTAGATTTAAGAGCTAATGTTAATATTTTCCCATATTCTACTTATAAGCAACTCGAGGCTCGATCAATTAAATTCAACTTCCATTGTTTTGCAACTTGCTCATAGGTCAATGAAAATAACACGTGGTATTATAGAAGATATGTTGTTATATTCACGAGTAGACATAAATTGATTTCGAGTTGTCACACTAAAATTCAAAATTGATTGGTAATTAGATAATTGTTAATTTGAGTCAGTAGTGGATTCCAAAACCACAGTACCTTGATCTTTTGGATTTTTGTATGAATTTATTTGTTTTAATTTTAAGCGCATCTTTGGTTTTTATTTTTTAAAACAAAATATTTTCTTTTCTAACTAGGGTAGCGTTTTAATGAACTTATATTAGATTTAACTTTTCTAAAAATTGACAGCCCCTATGGGTTCGATCTCATTATTCCTCGTGTCTACTCAAATAGCCTCATGTCCTTGTGAGTATGTTAAAATTAGCACAACACCCTATCTAATTAATTAATTTTTATACTTACCTAAACAAGTTTAATAATTAGCATTGTTATCCATCTCTATACCTCATAATAATATAGTGGTAGAATATTATTATTTTTATCTTTTATTTTCTTCAAATTAGTATTATTTATCTTTATAATTTTTAATGAATATTTTCACATAAACTTCATAAACATCAATAAAACTAATTAACATATACTAATTGAGATTATTAAAGGGTTGTATTCAATTGAATGTGATTTTGTTATGATAATATATTATCTGATATATGTTCTTTAAAATGTTTATTATTTGTTTAAATTTTATAATTTGTAAGTGAATAAATGTAAAAATACTAATTTTCATATTTGTTTTAAGTTAAAAAACGAACAAGCTTGATACTTGTTTTAGTAATTCAAACAAAAAATAAAAATGTCATTTAGACTTAAACATTTAGAACTATTCAAAATTAAATTTAATATAGGTTTATTTAGAATTTAGATAAACAAAAAAAAAAAAAACAAAAGCCAACTAAATTTGACAACAATGTGATGCTTAATTGAAATATTGAACTGTATAATTAAACATATCTAATAATTATATGTATAGCTTGGTAACAGTAAATAAGAGCACTATCAATGGAAAAAATGTATATGAATTGCTATAAATATATGAATGATGATTTAGTAGGTAATTGTGTCGTTCTTATAACATTGACAATTCTTATAGAGAATCATAAAATTGTCCCCCATGGTTATCCGCTTATTTTCCATATTTGTAGATGCAATTTTTAAAAGTACTACAAGTAAAAATAGGGTTGGGCATTGGATTGAATTCGGATGAATCGATCCAAATTCATCTGATTAATTCAATTAGATTGCACTTGCAATTAAAAAAATAATATATTAAATATAATTAAAATATTAAAATTAAAANACGAGTTTGTCTAAATCCATTAAATCGATCTAAATAAACTAATTAATAAAGATTTTGATAAAAATTCGGCAAATCTTCCTTATAATTATGACACAACCAAACCTACAAATTAATAAAACAATACTCACAAAAATAATTCCAAATACAACCAAAACATCAATCAATCTCCTCAATAAAATACCAAATCACTCTAATATCTAATGTCGAAGAAAATACATAGGCTATTCTCATTCTCGAAATGTAACAAATTATCTGATCAAAATATCTCGATAAAACATCTAACACTCTATCACATCACGTGGTAATTTCAAAATAATTATTGTTCTTTGGGTCATTTGTTCATGACATAAAATCTCTTTTGGAGTGCGAGGAAATATAATAAAACGGGGTGAGTATAAAACTCCAGTGAGTAGATAATAGTTTTTGAAAATAGCTCTACTAAAAATAATTATATCATTTATAAACACAATTTCATCAAAATATCACAAGATCTTAAATAAACTTGTTTAATTTAAATCATATCTTTGAAATAGCAAAATCACATAATGCAACATAAAGAGGATAAAATCGTAACACTTATAATATCAATATTGAATATTAAAAACTATCACCAAACAAGTAATTAGGAAACAATCTCATTATATCAGGATCTTGTGGGAAAGGCAATGACGTCTTATTTGAGTACAATCACGCTTAATTTCTGGCTGCGTATAAATTGGGAAATAATGCTATATCTCGTCATATATCTGTGCATGCATAATTTGGTCATAAAGACAAATTACCCAATACAAAAACCTCCGTGTGTATGACGGGACTCCAAAAGCCTATATCTCATATGTATCATATGTATCTCACGATATTTGTATCTTTGTAATCATCATGCAATATGCATATGCCCCCAAAGCAAGTGCACCCAAAGTACACAACCTAAAATCTCTATATGTGTTCGAATGACCCAAAGCCTCATATCTCATCATATCATATATATTTTGCTATCTAGAGGGAAGTGGTTTATTATCAAGGATTTTAAAAAATGACCATTATCTTATATTATTATACCTTTATACATGCGTATACATAAATATATAATTCATTTCAAATCTCATTTCCTTTCTCATTTAACATACACGAAATCTCTTTCCTTTTTCTTTAAATATTATCATGCATATATTTAAATTTGGTAATAAAATCATTAATCAAACACATTTTTAACAATAAATACCAATACGAGATAAAATCCATCTCTACAAAATCATTAAATCGAAGCATTTTGAAACTTATTTCGTAAACATGTTTTACTATCATAATAAACTATGAAAATAGGTTTTATATATTCAACTCACAATAATGGTCCCAACTTAGTATCGACAATGTCCGTGGATTGGTTTTCATTCAGCGGATCCGCCTAATTCAAAGAAAATAACATAATTAACTTTTATAAATGTGAATTATAACAAATAAACTAAAACGACGTTTATCACAATAAATATATTCTTGAATTCATAAAATTACTAAAATGTCCTCAATATCAAAATTTATCAAATTATCCTCAAAGTCTGTTATCAAACTACCCTCAATTCGGATTACAAAAAAAAACCATCAGTTAAGTTGCGAGTACCCACGAAAATGTAAAATTGCAAAATGCCAATAACAATGTAAAAATTACCAAATTACCTCTGAAAATCTCCAATTACCTAACTGTCCTAATATGAAATTACTAAAATATCCACTAATTTTTAAAATTATAGAATTACCTAAAGTTTGTAAAATTAGAGATTGCCGCTATCGGTCAACGGTGACTGAGAGCTTAATCAATGGCGGCGGGAAGCTTAGGTTTGATAGTTATGACCTTGGTGAGTCCAGTAGTGCGACGGTGACCTCCCAAGTGCGTGACAACGGCAATGGATTGAGATCTAATGTTGTGAACTTTGGCGGTTGATCGGCGAAAATCAAAAGTTGTTTTAGGTGACGATCTGTCCCGGAAAATGATGAGGGAAAAGGCGGGGCAGATCTCAGTGGTGGCGGGCTAAATCAAATGAGATCAACGGTGGGAAGAAACAAGTTTGTCATAAGTTTAAGCTAGATGAAATTCGGAGTTCTAGTTGGTTATTAGGGACAATGATACGGATATGTCGCCACTCTCGAGCTTAAGATCGGTGCCTTGCTCGTAGATGGGGTGGATAAAAATGGGAAATTCAAAAGTGGGTAAGCAAACTTTCTCTCTCTCTCTCTCTCTCGCTTTATTTTAAGAAAGCAATGCCCTCTCTCTCTCTCTCTCTCTCTCTTTCTTTCCATAAATAAAGCTGAACTTTTTATTTTTGGCTTAAAATAAATTAGCTAATCTTATCAATAATAGGAGGAATTGAATCGCCTCACAATTGTCTCGATTTTATGTATAAACGAAAAATTTGTTCATGAATCAGTTAATTTATTGTATGAAAGTCTATGAAATGGTATAAAAATTCTTGAGTCGTTATTAGCAAGAGTAATTGACATGTTTTATGGTATTTTAGTTTATTTTTAATAAATTAGGTTGTTTCAAAATAATTATAATGTTGAAATCATGTGTAATTGTAGTCAACTAGAAGTGC